>JAASAO010003992.1:0-39427 GCA_017311375.1 Mytilus coruscus
GTATAGCCAGCCAAGGTCGTTAAAACTTTTATCATCCTTTAGAGAGATTTTTGAAAATACGATGGTTTTGCCTTTTTCGAAACTAAAACATGATCAAATATAATTGGTGGCCTTCTATTTTCATGTTGTTGTCTCTTTACATATTCCCCATTTCCATTCTTAATTTTAGATAAAGTAAAAATTATGATAAACAAATGTATTCTTGTCAGATCAAAATACACTTAACAAGCCAGTGCGATAAATCCTGTTCGCTACTATTACGTAATATATATCACGATATCTCAGTAGCATGGGTCTGAACTCGGCGAGGGAAGAACAAAAAAAATGTGCAGCAAATTTACAGATCTAACATTGTTGGGTTGATGTTTAGACGAGTTCATATATATATACATAAGTCCTGTGTCCAAGTGAGAAATAACTACATGTGGTTTGTATATCAGGGAGAATTGACAACGGTGGTATGTATACTAAAATATTTATCGTCTTCCATTATACGTGACGTTGTGGATGAAATTTATTGACAAAAGAATAAAGAAAACATAAAATAACCAGACAAATATATAGAAAAAAGAAATGATGAGGTATTAGAATATATGGAATAAAGAATGATCAGCAAAAGGTATAACGGATAGAAAAATTGCCTAAAATGATAGAATACAGAAATAATTAATCCCATTCAGACCCTCATAATCTGACGATGACATTTAGCTTTAGGGCAATTATGGGCATACGACCAACAACACAGTGTTTTTTTTTTTTCGAAAGTTTACATACAAGCTAATTTTTACAAAATCAACTTGAATATGTAATAAAAATTATATCTATATCTTCATGTGTTGTATTTTAAAGATAAATGGGTTTGAAGTTTTCGACATTTACTAAAAATTTCGGTTGATTGCCCATTTCTGTCTCATTAAATTTTGTTTCAAAAGATAAAATATGTGATTTCGATAAAGAGATAAGGAATATCTTCGTTACAAAATTGGGCTCTACATTTGTGTAATAATCCTTATTAAAAATCCAATTTGTTAAAAGAAATTGATTTTAGAAGAAAAAAACTGCATTTTGTCGTTTATTTATCTAGTTGAAAAAGTCGGTTATTTCTTCATAAAAGTTGGAACGAATAATCTTCATCAGAGACATATAGTAATTGTAATTTGTATGGGGGTATTACGTTTCGCATTTTTAGCAAAATCCAGTTCACGTTTCCACTTTTTCGTGCATTACTTTTCCGAAATAAATAGATACCACTTTTCCGCATTTTTACCTGTATTTCACCTGTAAAAAATGGTAATAATGATATATCGGTATAAGACTTTATTATCAAATATGGTCATCTCCTCCCGACACAGAAACCAAAAGAACCACAACTGGGCCGGAATCATTTCTCCCAGTTCTATGCATGTCAAACAATTATATTTATTTTATGGACGTTTTGCAGAAGATCCAAACAACAACTTACATCAAAATTCGGTCTTTATCAGCAATAGCACAGTTCGTAAAAGTGATCGCGAACATGCTGAATTCGTATCCGAACAGTTTGTCAATTATGGTAGAGAATAGAATACGAGGTTAGACTTTATAAAGTCAGTTGGCTACGAGTTTACCGCTTTAAACTGTGCTACGTGTACTGTATAATAGTATACTGACGCTTAAAATATATATAAACTTTTAGTGCTGAACATTGACTTTTAATTGATATATGACCATGTGTGATTTTCATCATTTTAAGTTGATACATTTGTAGTTTCATTTTAGTCATAAAGACTTATCCTGCTCGAAGTCCTACTTCCACCCAGTTGGTGAGTAAGGGGGCATACATTAAAATTTAAATGCGGAAACGTAAATAACCTTAATAAAATCAATGTAAAACAATGCGGAAAAGAGTACTATAAAAATGCGGAAACGTAAGAATTTTAATGCGGAAACGTAGGAATTTTAATGCGGAAACGTAAAACGCCGAATTGTATTATATGTCTCTGTCATCATACAGTATCATGCCAAACGCCATTTTTAAAAGAGGGGGTCCATATTCTCGTTTTTAAGCCAATGGTTAAATCTCGAAAAGCTGCATCTTTTTTCCGATATTTCACAGTTTGATGTCGCGAAAATAACATTTTATGGCACAGCATTTAATCAATTAATGTGTCGATAAAAGAACGAATTCTACAATATATAAAATTCTGTCAAAATCATTTCCTGGGTCAATATTATAAAGTTCATCCGAAAAGTGATAAGACTGATAATAATATACTAATTCAATTTCATGCAATTAGGTTTTAATGCTAAACGTTTTAGAAGAAAGAGTTAAATGTCTTCTTTAAAATATTTAGATTAATTCTGCGAAAATATCAGAGAGATAAAACAAAAATGCATGCAACCAATTGAATAAAATGGAGAATGGAAATAGAAAATGTGTCCGACAACAATCCGACCAAAGAGCAGAAAAGGCATATAAGGCGCAAAATGTGCACCATAATTGAGTTACCTTGTTTTGTAACCCCATTGACATAATGGTTACGTTGGTTACAATGGTTACACTCATACAAACTATCATAAATCATATTATTCAGAAATTCTTTTGGGGATCATTAATGTACGTCCGGTGGCATATATATTATGCATGTCGGAACAGGAAAATTGACATAAGGTACTATTAGAACCATGTTCACATTATTATACATTAGACATATGTCTCTGATTATACTCAACAATTGTGATGATGACGAATTTCTTAAACTGTTCGAAATAATCTAACCGAAAGATAAATCTGTAATTTTACTTTGTCCATAACTTTGACGAACCAAATTAAAGCGAGTAATACTTTGACCTGTTTTAAATCAGATTGGTTCTAAATGTTTCTCTCGTATATTCAACATGTATATACATGTATATATTCTAAATTGTGACTATCTATTATTATTATAGTTCCATAACATTCTTTCAAGGCGTATAAACCAATGATCGACAAGTGCGTACATTTTGTGAAATCAATTATAATGTGTATGTTTCAAATGTCCATATCTATTGACAACGAGTATATACCCTTGGAAAATATGTAAATGGATTTTATTTTATCAAATCTTTTTGGGAATTATTAAGATTTTCATAAATATCACTCTTAACACCAGAAACGTTATTTATAAACAAGCGTATAAGTAATGACTATAGTATATCACTATCGGACACGCAAGACAAAGATGTATATTACACCTGATATTTTCAAAATGGAAAGTTACGAGTTATCGGCCGTGTACACTGATCAATACCCTCAGAGGTCAAGTGATGCACCAACTTGTAATTGTGTAATAAGAGTGTTTTAAAGTCCGACAGGAAATCGCTTGAATACCTGGACGTGTCACCTCACAATACATCTTGGAACAATTTCTTCAGCCATGCTGGTGAACAGATAAGGAAGGTCCGAATTTATTTAAAGAAGTTTACAAAACCGTTTTACATAGAGAAATTATGAACAAACTAGACTTTCAAAAACATTTCTACACGGAACACTTATTTATGACTTTGAACTTTGACTTTTAACTAATTTCCATTAATATGACTTTTTCAAAAACTTAATAAAAATTAGTTTCAAAACGATTCCTTATTTAAAATTAAAAATAATATGTTATTATTTTAATGTGACACGCGCTCTTCTTGTGTAATGTCTAATCATCTTGTTAATTGATCAATAAATCTTTAAGAAATAACTTCAACCTAAAAATAATAATTTTGTGTTTTCGTAATTAGAAGAGATAAAGAGGTATTGATCTTATGCCAGCGTGCATTCCATCTACGTTAGACAAACGCCATACATACGCCACCATCCGTTACTTGAACGCCCGATACACGCTTATGTACGCTTCTCGTACGCCCAATGCACGCTTAAAGCTCGTTGTACTCACAATACAGATATGATTGACAAGTTGAATGCATCCAAAATTACTAGCGTGTTGGCAGCGTACATGATTTTTAACACGCCCGGCGTACGTCGGAGCTGAACGCTGATGTGTGACGCCGGTATTAAAGTCATATGTTTTTTTTTATAACAAAATGGATAGTTGTCATTATTAAACTTATGTACAAGTGTTGTACAAGTGCTCAATATCCATGCTTCTTTGTTGCTTGATTTGTTTGACAAAAAAACATCAGATAATATAATATCTTGTGGAAAAACTACATTTGACGGTACGTTTATTTTTTATTCATAACACTATCCCATCATGGGCTTGGCCCAGTTAAAGGAGCTTAGTGAACAAAGGCGGCCTAGGTGGTGTTTAGAAGCTCTCGTTAATTCAGTCTCCTGATATAAAGGCTCCAAGGCAGCACATTTGTAGAAATATCGTAAAGGACCTCCTTAGTGCACTAAGAATAAGAAAAATGTGCACTAAGGACCTGGTGGAATGATACAGCTGTCACAAAGGACATGGCATATAGAAATAGACTTTGTAAAAATACATTATTTCAAATTTTATGATCATATCTTTTGTGAGGGGGTCTCAAAAAAGTTATTTTATGTTTTATCGACACGCGCCTTAATCAGATGAGTGTCACCTGTGTAATCGATAGAAATTCATGCTCGCTCAACCTTGACCGTTTAGAATCCACTTTGTATACTGATTAAACATGTAAAATTGAAGATGAGAAACATATTATTTTGACTGTCCTTTATATGCAGATTTACGTGAACGTTTATTTTATGAAGTTAAAAGAAGTAATGGTGATTTTAGTATTTTATCTGATGATGATAAGTTTATACATCTTTTAAAAGTACTGTTTTGGTGTGGTTGACAAGACCTGCTGTAATATTTTAAGTAGAAGAAATTGTTTTTTTATATGCTTGATTGATAGTGATGTTTTACAGACCTGAAAATTTTATAGACATGATAAATGCAGTTATATGGTGTTTTTGTATTTCTGTCTGTTATATTTTTACTTCTATGTAATAGCGCATTTCCTACTATTATTTTAGCTCACCTTGCGTCCGTCGTCGTTAGCTTTTACAAAAATCTTCTCCTCTGAAATCACTGTGCCAAATTTTAGTTATAGAACGGTAATTTTGTTCAACCGAAATACTTTTAATGGGTACACATACTAGATTTACTAAGGAAAAGATTATAAGAGTTTTATTTAGAAGCAAGTATGTATGGTTTACATTATTTTTAAATGCATCAGCGTTATATTAATAACATAATTGAATTTAATAATTATATAAAATACACATATGGCGGAGAATGACAATAAAAACAATGACATCCTTAATAAAGGTAACTTTCATAGAAGACAATTTAATATGATTATTAATTCTCTTTTGAAAATAATATTTCCTCTTGAAGTCTTTCTATATCACTTCTATAATCGGGTTTTGAGGAATATGTTTTACTCTCAAATGTCTTTCAAGGTATAATGATAGTATGTAAACTATAGAGTTGTAAATGTGGAAATGAAATCTCAGAAGCATTTTTCTCAATTTCTATCTCAAAACTGGCTTCTAAAAAAAAAACAAGTTTATTAAAGCAATTTCCTTCAAAACAAAATAAAACAAAGGCAAAGTAAACATAAAATTCAATTTTAATTTTCTTTCATCAGCTTGAAATTATAACACCCTAAACCGTTAGGTTTATTCAACAACTATCATTAATCAATTAGTAACCATCAAAAGACGATTGTTATTTGGATATGGTTGATTGAACTTAATGATTGGGAATTTGCAATAAGTTGTTGGTCACGTGCCGAGTGGCACGCGCTGATTAAAAGTCATTTTACTTCAAAATTACAATATCTATTGATACCAAACTTTATATTTATGAGTTATATACTCATATCCTCTTATATCCGTGTTCTTTGTGGTCTTAAACATCGTTTTAGTGTCCTTAGTGCACTAAGAAGTCCTTTGCGGTATATCTATACACCGTTTCATTTTAAAGATACTATATGTTTTTTGCATTGTTTGCACATTGAACACAAACAAATCTAAAAAAATAAGGAGATGTGGTATAATCTCTCGTCAAGAGACCAAATAACACAGAAATTAACAACTAAGCCTTTTTTGCCTTCTACTATGACGTTGCGCACGATGTTGGTACTACTTAGCGTTACACGACGTTCCTCATAATGAAGCGATTTCGACGATTTCAAAGAACGTTTCAAGCGTTCATTCTTATAATTGATGAGGTCAATTTACTGTTGTGAATATGGTAACCGATTTCGGTTTGTATGAAAATGCATAGTTTAACAAATAAAACTCAAAGTGGTAGTACACATATTTTTTTTAATGAATATTCATTTATAGGAGTTGTCAGTCTTTCCAGGCCATAATTGATCATTTTACTTTTGGCAGCAGTTCGCATTAATGAATCATACATTAATGTCCAACTTTATACAGATTTCTTTTTAATATAAATTAAGATTTTGAATTTATTTTCCCTTTTTATTACATGTTTATACATACTCCTTTTGTTGCATTTCTTTCCGTTTCCGTTTCCTTTCTATATTTTATCATTTCCCGATGCTTTCTTTATCGCAAAATTTCTAGGTAGTTAAACATTTTGGATTCGTGTTTTTCTCATTTCCGTATTTTTGTGGCATTATGCATATCCTTTGTCTTGTTATAATTGCCAGGAATGGTTTTCTCTATTTTATTTTATTAACAAAAAATATGCATGTTGCTTTTGATGATTTAAAACTTGAAGATAGACAACGTTCCTTGAATAAAACAAATGTCATGAATGTGCTGAAAAAAACTAAGATCCCGATATTTTTTATATCAATCTCATTTGGTCAACATTTGAATTTAAACTTAAACTTTTCCTTTATCATACATTGGTTATATTATAACTTATATTTTTATTTTCATTCGAATTAAACTGGAAACAAATAATTATGATATAAAATTAAAACCTGAGCATGACATCAATTACGTTTTGCGAACGTTGGGACAAAACGGCTATACTTTTGAAACGATCTAAAATCTTGTTGCCTATCGAAAAAATGTTAAACACTATATTGTTTAAAAGAAAAGAAAAAACTTTTACCGCCAAGTTTTATTTTCTATGATCTAACTATGCTTATTTGATATGCAGCCGGTTAAAACATCAATTGTAAAGAAAATACAGCGTTTTTTCGTTTGGACAAGATGGCTATACTTTTGAAGTCATTGCAATAGAAACTATATGCATGGTTTTCGGCAAAAATATCATGAACCAGGAGAAAAGTAAAAACTTTCAAAATATCATAAATATTTTTCCTCTCAGCTTTTCCAATTTCACGGTATAAATGCGCAAACCCGATATATGCTTATCTTGCATATGCTTGGACATTTTCAGACCGATTTCAGAAATAACATTTTCCGGTTTACGGTTTCAGTGATATTGATTTTGCCTTAACACGCGAATAATAATAACAATAGCAATACTCTTGTGAAGTTTTACGATGATCAGAAAAAATATCGTAGGAAAGAAACGGAACTCCGATCTTTTGCACACAAATGTAACGTTGGACATTACGTTTTGCGTAAAATGGGATAATTAAGTGTTATAATTTTAAATTTCGGTTCCTTTTTTTCTTTATTTTCAAGTCTAATGTAATAAATTCAACCAAAATCACTATATTTTTATCGAACTGACCAGTCTACGTATTTATTTTCATGCTAATCGATAGCAAAATGGAATTCGTACCAACATCGTGCGCAACGTCTATACATCTGACGGTGACATTTAGCTTTAGAGCAATTTAGTGACCAGAGAGAAGAGATATAACCTTATGTAGAAAAATCATTTGAAAGGCAAATATTATTAGAGTCATCCGAATGATGAAAATACTTTAGATACACAATGTATTTCTTTCTAATTTATGCCATTCAATTTTGATACTGCAAGTTTTAAATCAGTAATATTTTATGATTCAAATTAGCGTTAGGCAAACTATAAGCAATGTGTCAGTATTTCAATTAGTTATAAGTTCTAACGAGTGACATTGGCCGATCTGAGCTGTGATACTTCTAATTATTTAGTTTGATTTTTAGATGATCTGTTATAATACTCAAAGTGTTTTTGACATTTGAAATAATAATAATTCGAACTTAACTATTCATTTTCTTACTAGCGTCAACAACTGGTAAATGCCAAATGTGTTGGTAATTCGTATACTAGTAAAATTAGAAGATACGGGATGTCGTGTGACTCGTGTCTGTGGATTGGATATTAGGAAGTGATAATGAAATGATATCCTCAGGCCTAGACCATGTTTAATACACGTGATTTGCGTTATCGTTATATCCGAGACAGTCCATGCGAAAAGGTACAAAAAGTCTCGTTGAATTTTACAGATTACGATATTAAAGTTCGATAAAATATTTTCAAAAACTATTTCTATCAATGTCAACATTCATAAAATTGTGAATTTATGTAGTAATTGTAGATCAGCGAAATATAACGACTGAATTATTCGGGTTACACCACCTCTATATTCTGTTATCTAGGTTTTTTTTCTCGCTTCTTATTAACTTAGTTTCCTCATAATTCTCAAATCTGTAAACCCAATTCATATACTTATAAATGGTGGTCCCATTTATAGCCTCATACATGTAAATGATAATTGAAACAACTTGAAACAAAAACACACAAATATTAGTGTATGCATGGGCTTTAGGAAATATTAGTCCCCGATTCTGTTAAAATGTAGATCTTAATAAGAATACAATAGTAGTTTATCTATGATTTCACCTTTATTCTTAATAAAATGTCAATTCATTCTTTTCTGGATTTAAGGGGAGGGGAGAGAATGATGGGCGGAGTATTATTTTTTTTTATTTCCTTAAAATATAAGGGACGAAAAAATACTTCCTTTTGTTAAAAAAATCTTGTTTCATTGTATTAAGAATAAATAGATTAATTTGTTGCTGAATAATTTCACAAAAAAGACAATTCGAAAAAAAAATATGAACATGTTTAACCTCGCCGCATTTTTGCGCCTGTCACAAGTCAGGAGCCTCTGGCCTTTGTTAGTCTTGTATAATTTTAATTTTAGTTTCTTTTATATATTTCGGAGTTGAGTATGACGTCCATTATCCACATTTTCATTCCCAATTTCATTTACAAGAACATTAAATGTGAATAATCTATTTTGGTATGAAGACATGTTCCATATATTAATACAGCATCAACATTCTCAAAACTAATGTTTAGGCACTTGCTGATTTTCTTTGATATTGCCGAAAATCGGTGAACCGTAAGACACGTGTCAAAGAACATATCTGATTACACTATTATCTTGAAAAATTATTTTGATTTTTGGTGTCTTAACGCCACTTTTAAGCACTGCTTTTGGGTTATTTCGTGGCGGCCAGTTTTATTGGTGGAGGAAGCCGGAGTGCCCGGAGAAAACCACCGACCTTCGATAGGAAAACTGACAATCCTAGTCAATTAAGATTGAAGTCGAGTGCACCTGCACGAGCGGGGTTCAAACTCACAATCTCAGTGTTGACTGGCTAGTGATTACAGTAGTAACTACTTAGACCACTTGGCCACCGAGGCCCCTTGAAAAATAAAAAATAATTATTTTGCATGAGAAAATTACCCATTAGATATGTTTGCCATAAAATACATTGGGACTTATTATTGTTTTCTTTTAATTCAACATCTATAGTTGAAAATCTTAGGTGTACATCGGTTAATTGAATGATAGAATATAGAAATTGTTTTATTTTTTTCTTTAATAAAAAAAAAATGTCCCCCCTTTCGAGATTGGTCATTACATAAGTGTGTGCTAAATTTTGGAGACCGAGGACTAACAGACTACGAACAGCAAAAAGTGGATACAATATTTGATATGCATGAAAGAACGTTGGACACACAATAATGATTTCACTGAAAAATTTCAACTAGCACATGATACCCTATGAATTTATTAACATACTTGAACTCTTCCACGGAATATAATTCTGGACAAAAACAAATTCAGTATATGTTAAATGGACAAACAAACAACAGCACTCATTGATGGATACACTTGCGGCTTAATTCATTTTTAAAGCACAATTTGAATGATTGATTAATGGTTGTTTAACGTCCAGTGGCAAACATTTCATACATGTTCAATGCGAGAAGTCGTTTCAGAAATAGATTATGAAGTATAAGGTATACCAAAATGTTAAAATGTTATCATCGTTTAGCAAAAGGAAATTTTCTTAGCTATTAGACTATTGGTGCGTCAATATTTTTCTTACAAACTTATATCTTTTGCTTTAAAATTAACACATACATGGTTCTGATCTTATTAAAACAATGTCACTTAAGTCTCGAGAATTATTCGTATATTTGGGCTTTTGAACTCCGCTGCATTTGTTTGCACCTGCCCTAACCTACTGTTTAGTGGTTGTTGTTTGATTATGTATTTCAAAAGTCGAATAGATACACCGTTAGTTTTTCCGTTTGAATGGTTCTACACTAGTCATTTTGGGGCACCTTATAGCTTGCTGTTCGGTGTTAGCCAAGACTTTGTGTTGAAGGCAGATGAGTAAAATTGTATAGTTTTACGCGTATGAATTTAGTAATGACTAGCAGAGCACTATCAGACTTAAGACAAACAGTGTTGCTTTATATTTGGTATCCGGTATACGAGTACGGGCGCATTTAAAACTGTTTAAGCTAAACGAAATTTTAATTTTCCAGGTGAATTAGACCAAAAAAAAAAAAAGATATGTTTTAATATGAATTTTAAAAGTTCGGGACGGAATTGGTTCAATTAAATTTGCTTAACGTACCGTGGCAAATATTATTCCATATTCTCGACGAAATTACATTTTTGATCAGACGATAACTTCATATAGATTAATGTTTGCGTACAATATCCATTGGCATTCATCATGCCTGCTCAGTTTGGTACCTTTATTGGCTATTAAATAACTACCAGCTTTCTCGTTTTATTTCAAACAAAATAATTTTTTTTTTATCACAGTCACCTTTTTTTTTTTATCTCAAGAGCTGCTGCGTGTTTACAAATAAAACAAAGAACCAAATTGAATTATACTTTTCGCTGCATTTTAAAAATCTGGCATCATTAACCATAAAAAACTTAGTTTACACATGTATTTGTCATTATTTCCTTTTAATTGTGAATATTTGTAAGAGGTACATTTTTACTTTTCTGACTAAAATCGATAACGCTCGGAACGGTAAAACGATAGATACACGCGGATGCTGTACCGCTTGAGTGATTTACCTTACAAAAAGGCGGACACTTTAAAGTTTAAAAGGACTTAACATCAGTTTGATTCCGTTTAACGGGGGCGTGGCTAATTAGTTTGACGCAGTTTAACCACATCTCAAATTAATTTGAATGACCGCAAGGAATCTATTTGACTGGTATTAAAATGATTTGATATGGATTGAAATGCATTAAAAGTAATTTTAATTTTTGTCAATCTTTATTCAATTTTCATTAATCTTTTTTAAATGCCGTTAATGCGTTTTTGTCCGTTCAAGCTAAATTCGAGTTACTAGTGCAAGTCAGGGCCTGTAATTCAGTGGTTTTCGTTTGTTGCTGTATATCATATTTGTTTTCGTTCATTATTTGGTACATAAATCAGGCCGTTAGTTTTCTCGTTTGAATTGCTTGTACATATGCCATTTCGGGGCTCATTGTTGAAGGCCGCAAGGTTACCTATACAAAATTTGAATATAAAGCACACTAAATTGATTAGCTGGTAAATGTAAACTTTGTGACAGTTTTAAAACATTTTGGTTGGCTAAAAGATCTGATACCTTATCACAAGGTAACAGTAAATTAGAAAATTATTTCAACCTCAAGACTGATTTTGTAAAGGAGGCTTATTAATCAATTGAAGGTTTTAATATAAGAAGAGCTATATGTAAAATGAGAATAAGTGCTCATGATTTTAGAATTAAGAAAGACAGATATATAAAAAAATACATAGAGAGAACTCAGTGACTATGTCATTACTGCTTATCACATGCATCAAATTCTATTGAAGATGAGACCCATTTTACAGTAAGTTGTCCTTTATATAACGAACAGAGAAAATTATTATTGGATAAAGTAAACAGTTTTTGTACTAATTTTAAAGAATTACCCAAGGATAAAAATATTTCTGGCAATTCACAAATGAGCATTTATCAAAACTTATGTGCCTAGGAAATTATACTATTCAGTGTTTAGAAATAAGATCCAGGTGGAAACAAAATATATAAATGATTTTTTGATATTATGAGATATGTTGTAATAGTTATATAAGACATATGATGTGCTAGGCTCTGATCCTCTCCATAACATGATAGAATTATATTAGGTTCTTGGTTTTTGTTTATGTTTTTTTCCCAATCATATTGTGCATATCGTTGTTGTAAAATGATGCTCTTTATGGGTTCTGATTAGAATAATAAAATTCTTATTCTTATTCTTATTCTTTACATTTTTCTCTTGCGGTAAATTCAATCTATTAAGATTAGATCAGACCAACAGGAACGTTTCATACTGACATCGTGCTACTGATGATATATCCTCATTCTTCATTATTCAATATTTGTTTTATCCGCACCTGCTTATTTAGTGCCCCAGACAAAACGTCGTTTTCCAAATATAGCAGGCGCAATGTTAGATTTCAAAACCTAGGTATCAGTTTAGTCAAGATATGAGTCAGACTTAACTGTATCTATCTCAAGTTTGATGGGATAGATGCGTTAAAGATAGTCACTAGTTTGAATAATTTAGTGAGAGAACATCACTTATATAGCGGAAAGTGAAGTTCAAGGATACTGCTAACTTCTTTTCTTTCTTCCTAAGGAGTTTCTGTATAAAGTCAGCCTAATATGAATGAAGTAACAAGTCGGCAAGAAGAGGAGCACAGTTGGTTCCAATGGAATACCGATTGTCTGTTGAATAACACGTCCTCCAAACGTAACAAATATATTGTCAATCAGGAAATCAAGCATCCTGAAAATGTTAGTTTCGGAAAGATTTTTGTTTGAATAGAGTGATTTTTTACACAATACTATGCACCCTTCCCCAGGACAAGAAACTTGTATCTACGTAGGCCATTATTGTTATGAAACATAGCAGGACCAACTCTTTCAATTTGTCTTTCAGTTTGGGATGGAAATACTTATATAAAGTGTAGAAAAGTCAAATGTTTTAATACTATTGCAAGACGAAAGAGTCTTAGACTGTGTGTACTCTAAAAGATCTTTGATTTTTTTTAGTATCCACATCTGATTCACACCACCTTTAGAATAGCTCGTTTAACAATAACTTTGAAGTCACGCTTTGGTTGCTGATAGGAGGGTCCAAGTATTTCCACAAAATCTGCAAAAAATGGATAATGGTTGACGTCTCATTTGTCTTATTCTTATGATGGTAGCATTTATGACTGTATACCTAAAGACACTTTAGTGAAGATACTTTTAGTGTGACATACTCATCATTTGACAATGGTTTGGAATTGATTTCGTCCCTTGGTTTATTAGAAAAATTTAAATCCGCAAAGCTTTCAGGCTGTTGATCATAATTCTGGCAGATTTAGATCTTTTCAGGATAAATTTTACTTAAGTAAATACTTACCTTTAGGATTAAGTAGCTCATGTCAATGTATATAGATAAATAATTTAATTTTGGATGTAACGTGTCTTCTGATTGGCTGACAGTGTTTTGTCTATCAGCTCATAGACGTAATTTTGTCATATGACCGTGACGTCATCGACGTTTTTCATTATTTACCCGGTTTAAAATGCAATTTAGAATTAATTATAGGAATGACTGTAATATTTTTCTGTCTATTCAAAATAACATAAAAATGTGGTGCACACTTTAAAATAACAGCTACGCGGGTTATTCAGTGTTCACCACATTTTTATGTTATTTTTTCATAGACAGAAAAATATATTACAGTCATTCCTAAGTATTCGACACCATTAAATGGCATACGATACAGTAGCAAGGTCAGATAATAACGTTTAAAACTTTTTGTGATGTTTTCGCGACGTTGTTTTTTAGAACGCTGTAATTTCGCGATGTTTCTAAAAAGAACATTTTGCTACGTCGCTTTAGATGTAGTCACATTTACGGAAAGTTCACAGATGTCATAAATCCGGTTGCTCAAATTTAAAAAAAAGTACCTGATAAGAAAATCGGCCATATCACGGAGATTGAATAATAGATATATTATAAGTATTCATTAATAATAATAATCAACAATATTATCTTGAAATCTAAAAAATCAATAATTTAGTGTATGTTTATATAATTTTATAATGATTTCATATAGGAAATTATTAAAAAAAAATTTGTAAACAATAATATGTCAATGAGACAGAAACCCAACTACACAAAAAGCCAAATAAGTAATATGGATATCAACGTACTGTCTTCATCAATATATACTATCTACATCTTATTGAGAACAGTCATTGATTTTTTTCTTCACATCTGTGTTGACGTGAAAATCTGTCAACCTCTATATTTCACTAATAGTAAGATACATTCAAAATATAAATAATTATTATGTTTAAAAAGAAACGGTTAAATTATGTCTGTTCGTTCAAAAATATTGCTACTTTCCTAAAAAGTACTCATTATGAAATTTCAGGGTTTTTCCGGAACTTCACATATGCAAACTACGAAGTTTCAACTAAAATATCTCAAAAAGTAAGTCATGAAGGTTAATTTCTCTTTGCCTATTTAAGAAGTACACATTGTTATTGACCTTCTATCAAAATTACAAAAATAAATCAACGAGGGATCTCTACTGTATCGTATGCTTTAATAAAAATGCACTTCTCACAGATACAATTATTCTGCTTTTCGTAGTTTTTCTCTTTTTCTCTGTTTTTACTCATGAATTTGATTTTCTAATTTATCGTGATAGTGGTTATAAATAAATCAAAACTGTTACAAGAAATATTGAAATTAATTTCCAGGTAAAATACACACATGAGTAGAAATACATTTTATTTAAGTTTTAAATCACACATAATAAGAGGACGTCAGACAAGTAACAATATTATAGTGTAAAAGCGTCAAGTCATAGGAAACAAGTTTCGTGAAATAATAATGTTAAGGAAATTATCCAACCAATGCCTATATATAAATAATCAACTAAGTCCTCTATGCACAACTTTTTACAATAATGACGAATCATGTAACTTTAATCGACAAAAAATATTTCATTCAGTGCGAACTTTTTCGGCTAATTAACTTTCGTGTATATTAACAAAATATACCGAATGTGACCATATGAGTATTATACTCGTTTTGTTATACATGGGCCGGACCATACGAGTATTTAGACGATATAGGTATTTTTGGAATATTTTTTTCGATTATCTTTTACATATTGTCTAAATCATGGTGTAACTTTTATGTTGCATTTGCTAAAAGTCAATTCAAATTGCCTTTATACTGCCAATATTCGTCCGTTAGTGAAACCACATGCGTTTGCTGCATGGATTTGTTTTTTGTTTTCTTAGTGTTTAAATTGTTATTTCAGAAACAAAATTTCTTCTTATTAGGTCTTTCCACTTTTCTGTGGAAAGACCTATTGTGTTTGTTATGATTATTATGTCTTTCCACTTTTCTGTGGAAAGACCTATTGTATTTGTTCTGATTATTATTAGGTCTTTCCACTTTTCTGTGGAAAGACCTATTGTATTTGTTCTGATTATATGGTCTTTCCACTTTTCTGTGGAAAGACGTATTGTATTTGTTCTGATTATAATTTTTTTTTCTTCTTCCACCAAACCCTTTTCTGGCGGTATAAAGTTGTTTCGCAAGATGTCGTTAGATATTTTGGATATTATATCGAACAGTTATTGCGCTTTTAAAACTCATCTTTTTCAGCCGAAGACTTTTTTATTGTAAGGGTTATCTCCCCGAACACTGTTTTTCTTGTGAGTGTATTTCCTCCGTAACCAAAAAACATAACGACAAAATTCGTTTTTTCTATTTGTTCGTTACATCTTCAGGAATTTTTGGCTGATTTGTATCGAAGCGATTTGGTTAAATCTTATAGGAGTTATCTACCTTTACCAAATAAATTTGTCGTTATGTTTTTGTAACTCATAAACCGTTAGCCGTATAAACCTAGAGTCTTTTATTTGAGGTCCTTGGACCCTAACTAAGAAAATGAGGTCAAGGTCAAAGGTCAAGGTCATGTTCTCAATTTTGACATTTGCTTGTTTTTGAATTTTCTCTGACACTTTTTAAGATATATATGAAAAGACTAGTTCAAAATGTTTGCTTTATTGTGATGAAGATATGATACATGAGGTTTAAAACAATCCAATGACATCTTATAGGAGTATTGTCCTGAAATGTTTTATATTAGGGTAAATTGATTATTACTTCAAATTGGTACATGATAAAGCAATTAGATCTTTTGCAAAATGTTGGGTGATCTTGAAAAATGTCAACCGAAAGTGAACTTGAGTGAACCGGAAGTAGTAATTTTGCACTTCTTTCATGGAAAAGTACTTAGAAACCATATATTTTTTGAATGGGCATACACTTATCTATCATTTGAGACCGGAAGTGAATTTTATAAACCGGAAGTAGCATATGATCTCCCTTATTACAGGCATATGTATATACAAACTATATATTTTTGGAATCAATGTGAATAAAGCTATCATATGAGACCGGAAGCCACATTTTCTAAACCGGAGGTAGCAGATTATCTCCCTTTTTACAAGCAAGAGTATATATAAACCATATATTTCTGGAATCAGTGTAAATAAAGCTATCATATGAGACTGGAAGTGACATTTTCTTAACCGGAAGTTGGCACTTATCTCCTCATTTCAGGCAAAAGTATATAAAACATATATTTATTGGAAGCCAGTAGTAACTTTGAGTAAACAGGAAGTAGCTTCTTATTAATTATTTAGAACATTGATGTGGAAGACCTTCAATTGTTCTCTGAACAATTGATTTGTTCTCTGAACAATTGTTTTAATTAGGTCTTTCCATTTTCTGTGGAAAGACCTATTGTATTTGTTTTGATTATTAGGTCTTTCCACTTTTCTGTGGAAAGACCTATTGTATTTGTTTTGATTATTAGGTCTTTCCACTTTTCTGTGGAAAGACCTATTGTATTTGTTCTGATCATTATTAGGTCTTTCCACTTTTCTGTGGAAAGACATATTGTATTTGTTCTGATTATTATTATTTTTTCCGCCTAATTTTGATCTCGCGTAAAAAAATTTTCGCAAGATTTCGCTTAGATATTTCTTAAATAGTATCATACAGTTTATGCGCTCTTTATTCTCATCCATTCTAATCCGAACAATTTTCTTTGTAGGAGTTATCTCCCCGAACACTGTTTCCTTGTGACTACATCTCCTCCGTAACCGTAAAAGAAAGCGACAAATTTATTTTATAAAATTGCTCGTTATATCCTTTGCATGATTTGTCTTATTTGACCGAAGCGATACGAACACTCCATATGAGAGTTATTTCCCTTATGCATTTGATATAAGTGATATGGATTTCTATCTTGTAAACCATAAGTAATAGAGACCTAGGATCTTTTGATTTGAGGTTCTTGATCCAAAATAGGAAAATTAGATCAAGGTCAGAGGTCAAGGTCATATTTTAAATTTTGATTTTGGCTTATTTTAAATTCTTTTCAAAACCGTATAAGATATCGACAACATATTTCTACTAAATTGTAAGTTGCGAAAGGGTACACTAACATTAACTTGGAGTTTTCTCCTCTTATATTAAAAATTAGGCATATAGTGATATAACTCATTAACCATATATAATTAAGATCTATTGTCTTTTGATTTGAAGCCTTGGTTTATGACCTTGAAATTGAACTCAAGGTCATAGGTAAAATTGACGTTCTAGATTTGGCCTTTGCTTTTACCTCATATGTATACATGATCAAGCCATGTCACTTTTTGCATTACGATGCAAGACATTTGACCATGGAAAAGTCAACCGGAAGTGACCTTTTGTAAACCGGAAGTAGCTATTTTTTGTACTTATTTAATGTAAAAGTATATTGAACAATATATTTTTGGAATCAGTATCAAGTAAACTATCAAATAAAACCGGAAGTGACTTATTTCAAACCGGAAGTAACAATTTAACTCCCTTATTTACAAAAAAATGCATAGAAATCATTTTTTTTTTTTTTTTTTGAATCAGTGTTCAATAAGCTATCATTTGACGCTGGATATGATATTTCAAACTGAATTTTAATAGTTCTATATCAAAATTGATCTTTATGGGTGGAAAGACCTTCAATTGTCCTCTGAACAATTGGTTTTTAATTAGGTCTTTCCACTTTTCGGTGGAAAGACCTATTGATTTGTTCTGATTATTAAGTCTTTCCACTTTTCGGTGGAAAGACTTATTGTATTTGTTCTGATTATTAAGTCTTTCCACTTTTCGGTGGAAAGACCTATTGTATTTGTTCTGATTATTATTAGGTCTTTCCACTTTTCCGTGGAAAGACCTATTGATTTTGTTCTGATTATTTTTTTTTTCTTCCGCCTAATTTTTTTTCTTTCGCTGTTTGGTTGTTTCGCAAGATGTCGATTTAATATTTGGAATATGATATCGAACAGTTTATGCGCTTTCAAAACTGACCCTGCTTAACCGAATACTTTTCTTTGTAAGAGTTATTTCCCCGAACACTGTTTTTCTTGTGTTTGCTACTTCTTCGCAACCGTAAAAGATTACGACAAATTTATTTTACCAAATTGCTCGTTATATCTTCAGGATTAAGGGTATCATTTGAACCGAAGCTATCCGGAGACTCCATATGAGAGTTATTTCCCGTTATGCATTTAATATAAGTGATATGCATTTATAACTGGTAAACCATAAGTGATAGAGACCTAGGATCTTTTAATTTGAGGTCCTGGGTCCCAAAAAAATGAAAATAAGGTCAAGGTCAAACATCAAGGTCATATTGATTTTGGCTAGTTATCACTTATTTTCAGATATTGTAAAAGATATCGACAAAGTATTTTTACAGAAATGTTAGTTACGACATGTCGTAACATGAAAATCTTAGTTGAAAGGGTACGGAGACATTTAATGCGAGTTTCTCCCTATTACATTTAAAATTACACGTATGGTGATAAAACTCATTTATCATATATAATTAAGACCTAGGATCTTTTGATTCGAGGTCCTTGGTTTATGACCTTGAAATTGAGCTCAAGGTCATAGGTAAATTTAACGTTCTAGATTTTGACCTTTGCTGTTACCTCATATTTATACATGATAAAGCCAATGGACTTTTGCATTAGGTTGCAAGCCATTTGACCTTGTAAAACAACCGGAAGTGACCTTTGTAAACCGGAAGTAGCTATTTTTGTTCTAAATGAATGTAAAAGTATATAGAACCATATATTTTTGGAATCAGTGTCAAGTAGACTATCAAACAATACCGAAGTAACATCTTTCAAACCGGAAGTAAAAATTATCTCCTTATTTGTATTTTTTTTTGTATAGAAACCATATATTTTGGAATCAGCGTACAATAAGCTGTAATTTGACGCTGAATTTGACATTTAAAACCAAATTTTAATATTTTCATATCAAAATAGATCCTTACTGGTGGAAGGCCTTCAATTGTTCTCTGAACAATTGGTTTTTTATTATTATTATTATTATTTTCTTCTTCCGCCACATACGGTGCTTTGTGGTTTCGCAAGATGTCGCTTAGATTCTTTGCATATGATATCGAACAGTTATTGCGCTTTTGAAACTGACCCTGTTTAGCCGTACTTTTTATTGTAAGAGTTATCTCCCAAACACTGTTTTTCTTTGCGCTTCTCCTTCGCAACCGTTAAAGATTACGACAAAATTATTTCACCAATTTGCTCGTTATATCCTTAGGATCTTAAAATAATTTGACCGAAGCGGTCCGGAGACTCCATATGAGAGTTATTTCCTTCTGTATTTAAAATAACTTAAATGTAATTGTAACTGGTTAACCATAAGTGATAGAGAGTTCATCGGAAGGTACCAAGAACATGTTGATAAATATTCCGTATCAACTTCACAGATAATACACGATGGTCTTGAAGTATAGATTTTGCGTAGTGACGTTGTTTATCATCTTAATAACGTGTTATAGTATTCTTTTATTTGTCTTAATTAATATTACTTTTACTGTTAAGTCCAGTTTTTATATATCCATTTGACGTGACTCTGTGCTTATGTATCCCGTCATACCTTGAACGACAAAATTATTTCATTTTAATATTACTTTTACTGTTAAGTCTGTTTTTGTGATATACATTTGACATGACTCTGTACTTATGTATCCCGTCATAATTTGAACCACACTATTAGTTTATTTATTAATATTACTTTTACTGTTAAGTCTGTTTTTTTGTGATATCCATTTTACGTGACTCTGTGCGTATGTATTCTGTCATACTTTGAACGACAAAATTATTTTATTCATTAATATCACTTTTACTGTTAAGTTTGTTTTTGTGATATACATTTGACGTGACTCTGACTTATATATCCCGTCCTAATTTGAACCACACTCTTATTTTATTTATTAATATTACTTTTACTGCTAAGTCTGTTTTTTGTGATATCCATTTTACGTGACTCTGTATTTATGTATCTCTTTATACCTTGAACGACAAAATTATTTTATGTCTACCTGTGCGAATTTCAAACGCGCGATTTTACGCCAGTACTTAAAATCTTCCATCCTTTATAGGTGGATTTTACATATTAGATAAATAAAATCGTATGATATAAGCATAATGAGGATGTTAAATTTGATGTATGCCCCCCTTTTTGTGCTTCTTCGTAACATTTGTTTGTTTTTATAGTGATTAAGATGATAACACAATGTTGACTGCTGTAACCCTATTTTTGACATTTTTACCAATTGTGTCTGTTTGTTTTGTTCACGCATCGTTGTCAATATAATGGAATTTGATACGACTGTCATACAAGTGAGAGGTTTGGCTAGCCATAAAACCAGGTTCAATCCACCATTTTCTACATAAGAAAATGCCTGTACCAAGTCAGGAATATGACAGTTGTTATCCATTCGTTTGATGTGTTTGAACTTTTTTTTTATGTCCTTGGGTCCTAACTTAGAAAATGAGGTCAAGGTCAAATTTTGATTTTTGCTTGTTTTTGCATTTTCTCTGACACTTTTAAAGTTATATATAAAAGAACTAGTTCAAAATGTTTGCTTCATAGTGATGAAGATATGATATATTTTGTCTGAAACAATTGTTTGGCATCTTATAGGAGTTATTGCCCCTGAAATGTTTTATTTTAACGTAAATTGATTATTACTTCAGATTGGTACATGATAAAGCCATAAGGTCTTTTGCAAAATGTTGGGTGACATATGACCTTGAGAAGTGTCAACCGGAAGTGACCTTGTGTTAATCGGAAGTGGTAATTTTTGCACTTATTTCATGGAAAAGTACCTAGAATCCATATATTTTTTTAATTGGCATACATAAACCTATAATTTGAGACCGGAAGTAACATTCTATAAACGGAAGTAGCAAATTATCTCCCTTATTACATTATAAGTATAAACAAACTATATATTTTTGGAATCAGTGTGAATAAAGCTATCATATGAAACCGGAAGTGACATTTTCTAAACCGGAAATAACCAATTTTCTCCCTTTTTACTGGCAAAAGTATATACAAACCATATATTTTTGGAATCAGTGTAAATACAGCTATCATATGAGACCGGACGTGACATTTTCTTAACTGGAAGTTGGCAATTATCTGTCTTATTTCAGGCAAAAGTATATAGAAACCATATATTTATTGAATCAGTATAAAGAAACCTTTGATCGGACGCCAAAAGTAACTTTGAGTAAACCGGAAGTAGCTTTTTATCAATTTATTAGAAAATTGATGTGGAAAGACCTTCAATTGTTCTCTGAACAATTGGCTTTTAATTTTTTTTTTCTTCTTCCGCCAAACCCTTTTCTTCCGGTATAAAGTTGTTTCGCAAGATGTAACTTAGATATTTTGGAAATTATATATCGCACAGTTATTGTGCTTTTAAAACTCATCTTGTTAAGCCGAAGACTTTTTTATTGTAAGAGTTATCTCACAAAACACTGTTTTTCTTGTGAGTGTATCTCCTTCGTAACCAAAAAAGATAACGACAAAATTCTTTTTTCATATTTGTTCGTTATATCCTCAGAAAATTTTGGCTGATTTGGATCGAAGCGATTCGGTGACATCTTATACGAGTTATCTACCTTTATCATATAAATTTGTCGTGATGTTTTTGTTACTCATAAAACATAAGTCGCATAAACCTAGAGCCTTTTTATTTCAGGCCCTTGGGTCCTAACTTAGAAAATGAGGTCAAGGTCAAAGGTCAATTTTGTCTTTTGCTTGTTTTTGCATTTTCTCTGATACTTTTAAATTTATATATTAAAGAACTAGGGCAAAATGTTTGTAATATTGTGATGAAGATATGATGCATTTGGTCTGAAACAATCCAATGACATCTTATAGGAGTTACTGCTCCTGAAATGTTTTATTTTAAGGTAAATTGATTATTACTTCAAATTGGTACATGAAAATCCATAAACTCTTTTGCAAATTGTTTGGTGACATATGAGCTTGAAAATGTCAACCGGTAGTGACCTTGAATGAACCGGAAGGAGTCATTTTTGCACTTATTTCATGGAAAAGTAACTATAAACCATATATTTTTTTGAATGGGCATACATTAACCTATCATTTTAGACCAGAAGTGACATTTTATAAACCGGAAGTAGCACATTATGTCCCTTATTACAGGCATTAGTATATACAACTATATATTTTTGGAATCAGTAAGAATAAAGCTATCATAAGAGACTGGAAGTTGGCAATTATCACCCTTATTTCAGGCAAAAGTATATAGAAACCATACATTTATTTAATTAGTATGAAGGAACCTATGATTGGACACCAAAAGAAATTTGAGTTAACCCGAAGTAGTGGTCTCATTGGCATTCATACCACATCTTCTTATATGTATCTTATCAATTATGTAGAAAATTGATGTGCAAAGACCTTCAATTGTTCTTTGAACAATTGGTTTTTAATTTCTACTAATTTTCTTTAAGTTGATGTGTTCTTTCTCCTATTCATACAATCTGACTGTCATTGTCAGATAGTACGAATAGGAGCAAACACACAAATTTACTAAAAACAATAACAAAAATTTAAGAAATTATAATTTAATCAAAACAAATTTAAACACCAAAAGTAATTCTAAAAGAAAAGAAAGAGGGTTCAATGACCAAAGTACCTGCGAGTTAAGCAATTTACTTATTGTTTAATAGTTCATTTAGATATTTATTGAAGTTATTTTCCAAAGTTGACATATTGCGTTTCGTATGGACAAATCAAGAATGACCATGGTAAAAGTATTTTATTATAATTTTTTTACTTGTAATATTCACTCTAGTAAATTCATCATGTCAAAATGACTACCATATGCTTGAATAAGTCAAAATTTCATTTTTATAAACTCTTAATTTATGTGACACCTTTTCAACGTTTATCGTGTCAATTACTTGGTCCATACGCGTATGGTCGGACCATATGAGTATATACGCAGATGGTTATGACCATACGCGTATGGTCCAAATACTCATATGGTCCAGAATATAAACCGTTTAAGCGATAATACTCAACGTCAGCCATTTTTATCAAACAATTACGACTCGACATCTGAGTGTGCTAGAAATACTTGTTGTTTATAAATTTGTCAAACTTCGACACGATATTCTTCACAGTGAACTAGTTAACTAGTATTATTTTGCGTGAACCCCCTGAGGGGTTCACCCTTATATATTGGCGAGTTTTGATGTGTCTATGGGTCACTCGATATCTCTCGGCCGGAAGTCGGAATAAAATTCTCGGAACGTCTCGAAAGTTTTCGATCATTTCTATTCATTTTCTTACTAGCGTCAACAACTGGTAAATGCCAAATGTGTTGGTAATTCGTATACTAGTAAAATTAGAAGATACGGGATGTCGTGTGACTCGTGTCTGTGGATTGGATATTAGGAAGTGATAATGAAATGATATCCTCAGGCCTAGACCATGTTTAATACACGTGATTTGCGTTATCGTTATATCCGAGACAGTCCATGCGAAAAGGTACAAAAGTCTCGTTGAATTTTACAGATTACGATATTAAAGTTCGATAAAATATTTTCAAAAACTATTTCTATCAATGTCAACATTCATAAAATTGTGAATTTATGTAGTAATTGTAGATCAGCGAAATATAACGACTGAATTATTCGGGTTACACCACCTCTATATTCTGTTATCTAGGTTTTTTCTCGCTTCTTATTAACTTAGTTTCCTCATAATTCTCAAATCTGTAAACCCAAATATACTTATAAATGGTGGTCCCATTTATAGCCTCATACATGTAAATGATAATTGAAACAACTTGAAACAAAAACACACAAATATTAGTGTATGCATGGGCTTTTAGGGAAATATTAGTCCCCGATTCTGTTAAAATGTAGATCTTAATAAGAATACAATAGTAGTTTATCTATGATTTCACCTTTATTCTTAATAAAATGTCAATTCATTCTTTTCTGGATTTAAGGAGGGGAGAGAATGATGGGCGGAGTATTATTTTTTTTTATTTCCTTAAAATATAAGGGACGAAAAAATACTTCCTTTTGTTAAAAAAATCTTGTTTCATTGTATTAAGAATAAATAGATTAATTTGTTGCTGAATAATTTCACAAAAAAGACAATTCGAAAAAAAAATATGAACATGTTTAACCTCGCCGCATTTTTGCGCCTGTCACAAGTCAGGAGCCTCTGGCCTTTGTTAGTCTTGTATAATTTTAATTTTAGTTTCTTTTATATATTTCGAGTTGAGTATGACGTCCATTATCCACATTTTCATTCCCAATTTCATTTACAAGAACATTAAATGTGAATAATCTATTTTGGTATGAAGACATGTTCCATATATTAATACAGCATCAACATTCTCAAAACTAATGTTTAGGCACTTGCTGATTTTCTTTGATATTGCCGAAAATCGGTGAACCGTAAGACACGTGTCAAAGAACATATCTGATTACACTATTATCTTGAAAAAATTATTTTGATTTTTGGTGTCTTAACGCCACTTTTAAGCACTGCTTTTGGGTTATTTCGTGGCGGCCAGTTTTATTGGTGGAGGAAGCCGGAGTGCCCGGAGAAAACCACCGACCTTCGATAGGAAAACTGACAATCCTAGTCAATTAAGATTGAAGTCGAGTGCACCTGCACGAGCGGGGTTCAAACTCACAATCTCAGTGTTGACTGGCTAGTGATTACAGTAGTAACTACTTAGACCACTTGGCCACCGAGGCCCCCCTTGAAAAAATAAAAAAAATAATTATTTTGCATGAGAAAATTACCCATTAGATATGTTTGCCATAAAAATACATTGGGACTTATTATTGTTTTCTTTTTAATTCAACATCTATAGTTGAAAATCTTAGGTGTACATCGGTTAATTGAATGATAGAATATAGAAATTGTTTTATTTTTCTTTAAAAAAAAAATGTCCCCTTTCGAGATTGGTCATTACATAAGTGTGTGCTAAATTTTGGAGACCGAGGACTAACAGACTACGAACAGCAAAAGTGGATACAATATTTGATATGCATGAAAGAACGTTGGACACACAATAATGATTTCACTGAAAATTTCAACTAGCACATGATACCCTATGAATTTATTAACATACTTGAACTCTTCCACGGAATATAATTCTGGACAAAACAAATTCAGTATATGTTAAATGGACAAACAAACAACAGCACTCATTGATGGATACACTTGCGGCTTAATTCATTTTAAAGCACAATTTGAATGATTGATTAATGGTTGTTTAACGTCCAGTGGCAAACATTTCATACATGTTCAATGCGAGAAGTCGTTTCAGAATAGATTATGAAGTATAAGGTATACCAAATGTTAAAATGTTATCATCGTTTAGCAAAAGGAAATTTTCTTAGCTATTAGACTATTGGTGCGTCAATATTTTTCTTACAAACTTATATCTTTTGCTTTAAAATTAACACATACATGGTTCTGATCTTATTAAAACAATGTCACTTAAGTCTCGAGAATTATTCGTATATTTGGGCTTTTGAACTCCGCTGCATTTGTTTGCACCTGCCCTAACCTACTGTTTAGTGGTTGTTGTTTGATTATGTATTTCAAAAGTCGAATAGATACACCGTTAGTTTTTCCGTTTGAATGGTTCTACACTAGTCATTTTGGGGCACCTTATAGCTTGCTGTTCGGTGTTAGCCAAGACTTTGTGTTGAAGGCAGATGAGTAAAATTGTATAGTTTTACGCGTATGAATTTAGTAATGACTAGCAGAGCACTATCAGACTTAAGACAAACAGTGTTGCTTTATATTTGGTATCCGGTATACGAGTACGGGCGCATTTAAAACTGTTTAAGCTAAACGAAATTTTAATTTTCCAGGTGAATTAGACCAAAAAAAAAAGATATGTTTTAATATGAATTTTAAAAGTTCGGGACGGAATTGGTTCAATTAAATTTGCTTAACGTACCGTGGCAAATATTATTCCATATTCTCGACGAAATTACATTTTGATCAGACGATAACTTCATATAGATTAATGTTTGCGTACAATATCCATTGGCATTCATCATGCCTGCTCAGTTTGGTACCTTTATTGGCTATTAAATAACTACCAGCTTTCTCGTTTTATTTCAAACAAAATAATTTTTTTTATCACAGTCACCTTTTTTTTATCTCAAGAGCTGCTGCGTGTTTACAAAAAACAAAGAACCAAATTGAATTATACTTTTCGCTGCATTTTAAAATCTGGCATCATTAACCATAAAAACTTAGTTTACACATGTATTTGTCATTATTTTAATTGTGAATATTTGTAAGAGGTACATTTTACTTTTCTGACTAAAATCGATAACGCTCGGAACGGTAAAACGATAGATACACGCGGATGCTGTACCGCTTGAGTGATTTACCTTACAAAAGGCGGACACTTTAAAGTTTAAAAGGACTTAACATCAGTTTGATTCCGTTTAACGGGGCGTAATTAGTTTGACGCAGTTTAACCACATCTCAAATTAATTTGAATGACCGCAGGGAATCTATTTGACATTAAAATGATTTGATATGGATTGAAATGCATTAAAAGTAATTTTAATTTTTGTCAATCTTTATTCAATTTTCATTAATCTTTTTAAATGCCGTTAATGCGTTTTTGTCCGTTCAAGCTAAATTCGAGTTACTAGTGCAAGTCAGGGGCCTGTAATTCAGTGGTTTTCGTTTGTTGCTGTATATCATATTTGTTTTCGTTCATTATTTGGTACATAAATCAGGCCGTTAGTTTTCTCGTTTGAATTGCTTGTACATATGCCATTTCGGGGCTCATTGTTGAAGGCCGCAAGGTTACCTATACAAAATTTGAATATAAAGCACACTAAATTGATTAGCTGGTAAATGTAAACTTTGTGACAGTTTTAAAACATTTTGGTTGGCTAAAAGATCTGATACCTTATCACAAGGTAACAGTAAATTAGAAAATTATTTCAACCTCAAGACTGATTTTGTAAAGGAGGCTTATTAATCAATTGAAGGTTTTAATATAAGAAGAGCTATATGTAAAATGAGAATAAGTGCTCATGATTTTAGAATTAAGAAAGACAGATATATAAAAAATATAGAGAGAACTCAGTGACTATGTCATTACTGCTTATCACATGCATCAAATTCTATTGAAGATGAGACCCATTTTACAGTAAGTTGTCCTTTATATAACGAACAGAGAAAATTATTATTGGATAAAGTAAACAGTTTTTGTACTAATTTTAAAGAATTACCAAGGATAAAAATATTTCTGGCAATTCACAAATGAGCATTTATCAAAACTTATGTGCCTAGGAAATTATACTATTCAGTGTTTAGAAATAAGATCCAGGTGGAAACAAAATATATAAATGATTTTTGATATTATGAGATATGTTGTAATAGTTATATAAGACATATGATGTGCTAGGCTCTGATCCTCTCCATAACATGATAGAATTATATTAGGTTCTTGGTTTTTGTTTATGTTTTTTCCCAATCATATTGTGCATATCGTTGTAAAATGATGCTCTTTATGGGTTCTGATTAGAATAATAAAATTCTTATTCTTATTCTTATTCTTTACATTTTCTCTTGCGGTAAATTCAATCTATTAAGATTAGATCAGACCAACAGGAACGTTTCATACTGACATCGTGCTACTGATGATATATCCTCATTCTTCATTATTCAATATTTGTTTTATCCGCACCTGCTTATTTAGTGCCCCAGACAAAACGTCGTTTTCCAAATATAGCAGGCGCAATGTTAGATTTCAAAACCTAGGTATCAGTTTAGTCAAGATATGAGTCAGACTTAACTGTATCTATCTCAAGTTTGATGGGATAGATGCGTTAAAGATAGTCACTAGTTTGAATAATTTAGTGAGAGAACATCACTTATATAGCGGAAAGTGAAGTTCAAGGATACTGCTAACTCTTTTCTTTCTTCCTAAGGAGTTTCTGTATAAAGTCAGCCTAATATGAATGAAGTAACAAGTCGGCAAGAAGAGGAGCACAGTTGGTTCCAATGGAATACCGATTGTCTGTTGAATAACACGTCCTCCAAACGTAACAAATATATTGTCAATCAGGAAATCAAGCATCCTGAAAATGTTAGTTTCGGAAAGATTTTTGTTTGAATAGAGTGATTTTTTACACAATACTATGCACCCTTCCCCAGGACAAGAAACTTGTATCTACGTAGGCCATTATTGTTATGAAACATAGCAGGACCAACTCTTTCAATTTGTCTTTCAGTTTGGGATGGAAATACTTATATAAAGTGTAGAAAAGTCAAATGTTTTAATACTATTGCAAGACGAAAGAGTCTTAGACTGTGTGTACTCTAAAAGATCCTTGATTTTTTTTAGTATCCACATCTGATTCACACCACCTTTAGAATAGCTCGTTTAACAATAACTTTGAAGTCACGCTTTGGTTGCTGATAGGAGGGTCCAAGTATTTCCACAAAATCTGCAAAAAATGGATAATGGTTGACGTCTCATTTGTCTTATTCTTATGATGGTAGCATTTATGACTGTATACCTAAAGACACTTTAGTGAAGATACTTTTAGTGACATACTCATCATTTGACAATGGTTTGGAATTGATTTCGTCCCTTGGTTTATTAGAAAAATTTAAATCCGCAAAGCTTTCAGGCTGTTGATCATAATTCTGGCAGATTTAGATCTTTTCAGGATAAATTTTACTTAAGTAAATACTTACCTTTAGGATTAAGTAGCTCATGTCAATGTATATAGATAAATAATTTAATTTTGGATGTAACGTGTCTTCTGATTGGCTGACAGTGTTTTGTCTATCAGCTCATAGACGTAATTTTGTCATATGACCGTGACGTCATCGACGTTTTTTCATTTACTCCGGTTTAAAATGCAATTTAGAATTAATTATAATGACTGTAATATTTTTCTGTCTATTCAAAAAAAATGTGTACACTTTAAATAACAGCTACGCGGGTTATTCAGTGTTCACCACATTTTTATGTTATTTTTACAGAAAAATATTACATTCCTGTATTCGACACCATTAAATGGCATACGATACAGTAGCAAGGTCAGATAATAACGTTTAAAACTTTTGTGATGTTTTCGCGACGTTGTTTTTAGAACGCTGTAATTTCGCGATGTTTCTAAAAAGAACATTTTGCTACGTCGCTTTAGATGTAGTCACATTTACGGAAAGTTCACAGATGTCATAAATCCGGTTGCTCAAATTTAAAAAAAGTACCTGATAAGAAAATCGGCCATATCACGGAGATTGAATAATAGATATATTATAAGTATTCATTAATAATAATCAACAATATTATCTTGAAATCTAAAAAGATCAATAATTTAGTGTATGTTTATATAATTTTATAATGATTTCATATAGGAAATTATTAAAATAAAAACAATAATATGTCAATGAGACAGAAACCCAACTACAAAAAGCCAAATAAGTAATATGGATATCAACGTACTGTCTTCATCAATATATACTATCTACATCTTATTGAGAACAGTCATTGATTTTTTCTTCACATCTGTGTTGACGTGAAAATCTGTCAACCTCTATATTTCACTAATAGTAAGATACATTCAAAATATAAATAATTATTATGTTTAAAAGAAACAAATTATGTCTGTTCGTTCAAAAATATTGCTACTTTCCTAAAAAGTACTCATTATGAAATTTCAGGGTTTTTCCGGAACTTCACATATGCAAACTACGAAGTTTCAACTAAAATATCTCAAAAGTAAGTCATGAAGGTTAATTCTCTTTGCCTATTTAAGAAGTACACATTGTTATTGACCTTCTATCAAAATTACAAAAATAAATCAACGAGGGATCTCTACTGTATCGTATGCTTTAATAAAATGCACTTCTCACAGATACAATTATTCTGCTTTTCGTTTTTCTCTTTTTCTGTTTTTACTCATGAATTTGATTTTCTAATTTATCGTGATAGTGGTTATAAATAAATCAAAACTGTTACAAGAAATATTGAAATTAATTTCCAGGTAAAATACACACATGAGTAGAAATACATTTTATTTAAGTTTTAAATCACACATAATAAGAGGACGTCAGACAAGTAACAATATTATAGTGTAAAAGCGTCAAGTCATAGGAAACAAGTTTCGTGAAATAATAATGTTAAGGAAATTATCCAACCAATGCCTATATATAAATAATCAACTAAGTCCTCTATGCACAACTTTTACAATAATGACGAATCATGTAACTTTAATCGACAAAAATATTTCATTCAGTGCGAACTTTTTCGGCTAATTAACTTTCGTGTATATTAACAAAATATACCGAATGTGACCATATGAGTATTATACTCGTTTTGTTATACATGGGCCGGACCATACGAGTATTTAGACGATATAGGTATTTTTGGAATATTTTTTCGATTATCTTTACATATTGTCTAAATCATGGTGTAACTTTTATGTTGCATTTGCTAAAAGTCAATTCAAATTGCCTTTATACTGCCAATATTCGTCCGTTAGTGAAACCACATGCGTTTGCTGCATGGATTTGTTTTTGTTTTCTTAGTGTTTAAATTGTTATTTCAGAAACAATTTCTTCTATTAGGTCTTTCCACTTTTCTGTGGAAAGACCTATTGTGTTTGTTATGATTATTATGTCTTTCCACTTTTCTGTGGAAAGACCTATTGTATTTGTTCTGATTATTAGGTCTTTCCACTTTTCTGTGGAAAGACGTATTGTATTTGTTCTGATTATAATTTTTTTTCTTCTTCCACCAAACCCTTTTCTGGCGGTATAAAGTTGTTTCGCAAGATGTCGTTAGATATTTTGGATATTATATCGAACAGTTATTGCGCTTTTAAAACTCATCTTTTCAGCCGAAGACTTTTTATTGTAAGGGTTATCTCCCGAACACTGTTTTTCTTGTGAGTGTATTTCCTCCGTAACCAAAAACATAACGACAAAATTCGTTTTTCTATTTGTTCGTTACATCTTCAGGAATTTTGGCTGATTTGTATCGAAGCGATTTGGTAAAATCTTATAGGAGTTATCTACCTTTACCAAATAAATTTGTCGTTAGGTTTTGTAACTCATAAACCGTTAGCCGTATAAATCTAGATTCTTTTATTTGAGGTACTTGGACCCTAACTAAGAAAATGAGGTCAAGGTCAAAGGTCAAGGTCATGTTCTCAATTTTGACATTTGCTTGTTTTTGAATTTTTTCTGACACTTTTAAGATATATGAAAAGACTAGTTCAAAATGTTTGCTTTATTGTGATGAAGATATGATACATGAGGTTTAAAACAATCCAATGACATCTTATAGGAGTATTGTCCTGAAATGTTTTATATTAGGGTAAATTGATTATTACTTCAAATTGGTACATGATAAAGCAATTAGATCTTTTGCAAAATGTTGGGTGATCTTGAAAATGTCAACCGAAAGTGAACTTGAGTGAACCGGAAGTAGTAATTTGCACTTCTTTCATGGAAAAGTACTTAGAAACCATATATTTTTGAATGGGCATACACTTATCTATCATTTGAGACCGGAAGTGAATTTTATAAACCGGAAGTAGCATATGATCTCCTTATTAGGCATATACAAACTATATATTTTGGAATCAATGTGAATAAAGCTATCATATGAGACCGAAGCCACATTTTCTAAACCGGAGGTAGCAGATTATCTCCTTTTACAAGCAAGAGTATATATAAACCATATATTTCTGGAATCAGTGTAAATAAAGCTATCATATGAGACTGAAGTGACATTTTCTTAACCGGAAGTTGGCACTTATCTCCCTCATTTCAGGCAAAAGTATATAAAACATATATTTATTGGAAGCCAGTAGTAACTTTGAGTAAACAGGAAGTAGCTTCTTATTAATTATTTAGAACATTGATGGAAGACCTTCAATTGTTCTCTGAACAATTGATTTGTTCTCTGAACAATTTTTAATTAGGTCTTTCCATTTTCTGTGGAAAGACCTATTGTATTTGTTTTGATTATTAGGTCTTTCCACTTTTCTGTGGAAAGACCTATTGTATTTGTTTTATTAGGTCTTTCCACTTTTCTGTGGAAAGACCTATTGTATTTGTTCTGATCATTATTAGGTCTTTCCACTTTCTGTGGAAAGACATATTGTATTTGTTCTGATTATTATTTTTTTCCGCCTAATTTTGATCTCGCAAAAAAAATTTCGCAAGATTTCGCTTAGATATTTCTTAAATAGTATCATACAGTTTATGCGCTCTTTATTCTCATCCATTCTAATCCGAACAATTTTCTTTGTAGGAGTTATCTCCTGAACACTGTTTCCTTGTGACTACATCTCCTCCGTAACCGTAAAAGAAAGCGACAAATTTATTTTATAAAATTGCTCGTTATATCCTTTGCATGATTTGTCTTATTTGACCGAAGGATACGAACACTCCATATGAGAGTTATTTCCTTATGCATTTGATATAAGTGATATGGATTCTATCTTGTAAACCATAAGTAATAGAGACCTAGGATCTTTTGATTTGAGGTTCTTGATCCAAAAATAGGAAAATTAGATCAAGGTCAGAGGTCAAGGTCATATTTTAAATTTTGATTTTGGCTTATTTTAAATTCTTTTCAAAACCGTATAAGATATCGACAACATATTTCTACTAAATTGTAAGTTGCGAAAGGGTACACTAACATTAACTTGGAGTTTTCTCCTCTTATATTAAAAATTAGGCATATAGTGATATAACTCATTAACCATATATAATTAAGATCTATTGTCTTTTGATTTGAAGTTTTGGTTTATGACCTTGAAATTGAACTCAAGGTCATAGGTAAAATTGACGTTCTAGATTTGGCCTTTGCTTTTACCTCATATGTATACATGATCAAGCCATGTCACTTTTTGCATTACGATGCAAGACATTTGACCATGGAAAAGTCAACCGAAGTGACCTTTGTAAACCGGAAGTAGCTATTTTTGTACTTATTTAATGTAAAAGTATATTGAACAATATATTTTTGGAATCAGTATCAAGTAAACTATCAAATAAAACCGGAAGTGACTTATTTCAAACCGGAAGTAACATTTAACTCCTTATTTACAAAAAAAAATATAGAAATTTTTTTTTGAATCAGTGTTCAATAAGCTATCATTTGACGCTGGATATGATATTTCAAACTGAATTTTAATAGTTCTATATCAAAATTGATCTTTATGGGTGGAGACCTTCAATTGTCCTCTGAACAATTGTTTTAATTAGGTCTTTCCACTTTTCGGTGGAAAGACCTATTGATTTGTTCTGATTATTAAGTCTTTCCACTTTTCGGTGGAAAGACTTATTGTATTTGTTCTGATTATTAAGTCTTTCCACTTTTCGGTGGAAAGACCTATTGTATTTGTTCTGATTATTATTAGGTCTTTCCACTTTTCCGTGGAAAGACCTATTGATTTTGTTCTGATTATTTTTTTCTTCCGCCTAATTTTTTTTCTTTCGCTGTTTGGTTGTTTCGCAAGATGTCGATTTAATATTTGGAATATGATATCGAACAGTTTATGCGCTTTCAAAACTGACCCTGCTTAACCGAATACTTTTCTTTGTGTTTTTCTTGTGTTTGCTACTTCTTCGCAACCGTAAAGATTACGACAAATTTATTTTACCAAATTGCTCGTTATATCTTCAGGATTAAGGGTATCATTTGAACCGAAGCTATCCGGAGACTCCATGAGAGTTATTTCCTTATGCATTTAATATAAGTGATATGCATTTATAACTGGTAAACCATAAGTGATAGAGACCTAGGATCTTTTAATTTGAGGTCCTGTCCCAAAAATGAAAATAAGGTCAAGGTCAAACATCAAGGTCATATTGATTTTGGCTAGTTATCACTTATTTTCAGATATTGTAAAAGATATCGACAAAGTATTTTTACAGAAATGTTAGTTACGACATGTCGTAACATGAAAATCTTAGTTGAAAGGATACGGAGACATTTAATGCGAGTTTTCTCCCCTATTACATTTAAAATTACACGTATGGTGATAAAACTCATTTATCATATATAATTAAGACCTAGGATCTTTTGATTCGAGGTCCTTGGTTTATGACCTTGAAATTGAGCTCAAGGTCATAGGTAAATTTAACGTTCTAGATTTTGACCTTTGCTGTTACCTCATATTTATACATGATAAAGCCAATGGACTTTTGCATTAGGTTGCAAGCCATTTGACCTTGTAAAAACAACGGAAGTGACCTTTGTAAACGGAAGTAGCTATTTTTGTTCTAAATGAATGTAAAAGTATATAGAACCATATATTTTGGAATCAGTGTCAAGTAGACTATCAAACAATACCGGAAGTAACATCTTTCAAACCGGAAGTAACAAATTATCTCCCTTATTTGTATTTTTTTTTGTATAGAAACCATATATTTTTGGAATCAGCGTACAATAAGCTGTAATTTGACGCTGAATTTGACATTTAAAACCAAATTTTAATATTTTCATATCAAAATAGATCCTTACTGGTGGAAGGCCTTCAATTGTTCTCTGAACAATTGGTTTTATTATTATTATTATTATTTTCTTCTTCCGCCACATACGGTGCTTTGTGGTTTCGCAAGATGTCGCTTAGATTCTTTGCATATGATATCGAACAGTTATTGCGCTTTTGAAACTGACCCTGTTTAGCCGTACTTTTTATTGTAAGAGTTATCTCCCCAAACACTGTTTTTCTTTGCGCTTCTCCTTCGCAACCGTTAAAGATTACGACAAAATTATTTCACCAATTTGCTCGTTATATCCTTAGGATCTTAAAATAATTTGACCGAAGCGGTCCGAGACTCCATGAGAGTTATTTCCTTCTGTATTTAAAATAACTTAAATGTAATTGTAACTGGTTAACCATAAGTGATAGAGAGTTCATCGGAAGGTACCAAGAACATGTTGATAAATATTCCGTATCAACTTCACAGATAATACACGATGGTCTTGAAGTATAGATTTTGCGTAGTGACGTTGTTTATCATCTTAATAACGTGTTATAGTATTCTTTTGTCTTAATTAATATTTTTTACTGTTAAGTCCAGTTTTTTTATATATCCATTTGACGTGACTCTGTGCTTATGTATCCCGTCATACCTTGAACGACAAAATTATTTCATTTTTTAATATTACTTTTACTGTTAAGTCTGTTTTTTGTGATATACATTTGACATGACTCTGTACTTATGTATCCCGTCATAATTTGAACCACACTATTAGTTTATTTATTAATATTACTTTTACTGTTAAGTCTGTTTTTTGTGATATCCATTTTACGTGACTCTGTGCGTATGTATTCTGTCATACTTTGAACGACAAAATTATTTTATTCATTAATATCACTTTTACTGTTAAGTCTGTTTTTGTGATATACATTTGACGTGACTCTGACTTATATATCCCGTCCTAATTTGAACCACACTTATTTTATTTATTAATATTACTTTTACTGCTAAGTCTGTTTTTGTGATATCCATTTTACGTGACTCTGTATTTATGTATCTCTTTATACCTTGAACGACAAAATTATTTTATGTCTACCTGTGCGAATTTCAAACGCGCGATTTTACGCCAGTACTTAAAATCTTCCATCCTTTATAGGTGGATTTTATATTAGATAAATAAAATCGTATGATATAAGCATAATGAGGATGTTAAATTTGATGTATGCCCTTTTTGTGCTTCTTCGTAACATTTGTTTGTTTTTATAGTGATTAAGATGATAACACAATGTTGACTGCTGTAACCCTATTTTTGACATTTTTACCAATTGTGTCTGTTTGTTTTGTTCACGCATCGTTGTCAATATAATGGAATTTGATACGACTGTCATACAAGTGAGAGGTTTGGCTAGCCATAAAACCAGGTTCAATCCACCATTTTCTACATAAGAAAATGCCTGTACCAAGTCAGGAATATGACAGTTGTTATCCATTCGTTTGATGTGTTTGAACTTTTTTTATGTCCTTGGGTCCTAACTTAGAAAATGAGGTCAAGGTCAAATTTTGATTTTGCTTGTTTTGCATTTTTCTGACACTTTTAAAGTTATATATAAAAGAACTAGTTCAAAATGTTTGCTTCATAGTGATGAAGATATGATATATTTTGTCTGAAACAATTGTTTGGCATCTTATAGGAGTTATTGCCCTGAAATGTTTTATTTTAACGTAAATTGATTATTACTTCAGATTGGTACATGATAAAGCCATAAGGTCTTTTGCAAAATGTTGGGTGACATATGACCTGAGAAGTGTCAACCGGAAGTGACCTTGTGTTAATCGGAAGTGGTAATTTTGCACTTATTTCATGGAAAAGTACCTAGAATCCATATATTTTTTAATTGGCATACATAAACCTATAATTTGAGACCGGAAGTAACATTCTATAAACGGAAGTAGCAAATTATCTCCTTATTACATTATAAGTATAAACAAACTATATTTTTGGAATCAGTGTGAATAAAGCTATCATATGAAACCGAAGTGACATTTTCTAAACCGAAATAACCAATTTTCTCCTTTTACTGGCAAAAGTATATACAAACCATATTTTTGGAATCAGTGTAAATACAGCTATCATATGAGACCGGACGTGACATTTTCTTAACTGGAAGTTGGCAATTATCTGTCTTATTTCAGGCAAAAGTATATAGAAACCATATATTTATTGAATCAGTATAAAGAAACCTTTGATCGGACGCCAAAAGTAACTTTGAGTAAACCGAAGTAGCTTTTATCAATTTATTAGAAAATTGATGTGGAAGACCTTCAATTGTTCTCTGAACAATTGGCTTTTAATTTTTTTCTTCTTCCGCCAAACCCTTTTCTTCCGGTATAAAGTTGTTTCGCAAGATGTAACTTAGATATTTTGAAATTATATATCGCACAGTTATTGTGCTTTTAAACTCATCTTGTTTAAGCCGACTTTTTATTGTAAGAGTTATCTCACAAAACACTGTTTTTCTTGTGAGTGTATCTCCTTCGTAACCAAAAAGATAACGACAAAATTTTTTCATATTTGTTCGTTATATCCTCAGAAAATTTTGGCTGATTTGGATCGAAGCGATTCGGTGACATCTTATACGAGTTATCTACCTTTATCATATAAATTTGTCGTGATGTTTTGTTACTCATAAAACATAAGTCGCATAAACCTAGAGCCTTTTATTTCAGGCCCTTGGGTCCTAACTTAGAAAATGAGGTCAAGGTCAAAGGTCAATTTTGTCTTTTGCTTGTTTTGCATTTTCTCTGATACTTTAAATTTATATATTAAAGAACTAGGGCAAAATGTTTGTAATATTGTGATGAAGATATGATGCATTTGGTCTGAAACAATCCAATGACATCTTATAGGAGTTACTGCTCCTGAAATGTTTTATTTTAAGGTAAATTGATTATTACTTCAAATTGGTACATGAAAATCCATAAACTCTTTTGCAAATTGTTTGGTGACATATGAGCTTGAAAATGTCAACCGGTAGTGACCTTGAATGAACCGGAAGGAGTCATTTTTGCACTTATTTCATGGAAAAGTAACTATAAACCATATATTTTTTTGAATGGGCATACATTAACCTATCATTTTAGACCAGAAGTGACATTTTATAAACCGGAAGTAGCACATTATGTCCCTTATTACAGGCATTAGTATATACAACTATATATTTTTGGAATCAGTAAGAATAAAGCTATCATAAGAGACTGGAAGTTGGCAATTATCACCCTTATTTCAGGCAAAAGTATAGAAACCATACATTTATTTAATTAGTATGAAGGAACCTATGATTGGACACCAAAAGAAATTTGAGTTAACCTGAAGTAGTGGTCTCATTGGCATTCATACACATCTTCTTATATGTATCTTATCAATTATGTAGAAAATTGATGTGTAAAGACCTTCAATTGTTCTTTGAACAATTGGTTTTAATTTCTACTAATTTTCTTTAAGTTGATGTGTTCTTTCTCCTATTCATACAATCTGACTGTCATTGTCAGATAGTACGAATAGAGCAAACACAAATTTACTAAAAACAATAACAAAAATTTAAGAAATTATAATTTAATCAAAACAAATTTAAACACCAAAAGTAATTCTAAAAGAAAAGAAAGAGGGTTCAATGACCAAAGTACCTGCGAGTTAAGCAATTTACTTATTGTTTAATAGTTCATTTAGATATTTATTGAAGTTATTTTCCAAAGTTGACATATTGCGTTTCGTATGGACAAATCAAGAATGACCATGGTAAAAGTATTTTATTATAATTTTTACTTGTAATATTCACTCTAGATTCATCATGTCAAAATGACTACCATATGCTTGAATAAGTCAAAATTTCATTTTATAAACTCTTAATTTATGTGACACCTTTCAACGTTTATCGTGTCAATTACTTGGTCCATACGCGTATGGTCGGACCATATGAGTATATACGCAGATGGTTATGACCATACGCGTATGGTCCAATATCATATGGTCCAGAATATAAACCGTTTAAGCGATAATACTCAACGTCAGCCATTTTATCAAAAAATTACGACTCGACATCTGAGTGTGCTAGAAATACTTGTTGTTTATAAATTTGTCAAACTTCGACACGATATTCTTCACAGTGAACTAGTTAACTAGTATTATTTTGCGTGAACCCTGAGGGGTTCACCCTTATATATTGGCGAGTTTTGATGTGTCTATGGGTCACTCGATATCTCTCGGCCGGAAGTCGGAATGAAATTCTCGGAACGTCTCGAAAGTTTT
>JAASAO010003476.1:0-18108 GCA_017311375.1 Mytilus coruscus
AAAGACAGTTATGATTTCGTGATGAAAAAAAATTTATAAATCATTTGTTTTTGTCCAGAATAAAACTTGATAAAGCAAAGTATATATATTGTCATTTCTGAAATACGGATTATAAAAAAAAAAAAGCATAGCACCATACTGATCCATTTTGCGTCTTGTGAAACATCTTCATAGCAATTATCATTCGTAATGTTAGAAAATTTCGATAGATAATTCGTTTTTGTTCAGAGTAATTTTTGACAAAACAAAGTGTATATTGACATATGTTCATAGCTTTCGTCAATATAATGATATATATATTTAAAGACGAGGAATTACTGCCATGCCGATTCTTTTTTCCTCTTATGAAACAATGTTGTCATTTTTGAAATATGGATCATCAAAATTCCTATTTCTAGCATGAACACCACTACATGTATTCAAAGAAGCATAGTTACTGCGAGAATACCTTACTGCGATACCAGTTCCTTTTTATACGCCCGTTTACGGGACGTATTATGGGATACCGTTGTCCGTCTGTCCGTCCGTCCGTCTGTCCGTCGTCAACATGTCGGACATTAACTAAAAAATGCTTTAACCAATTTGCACAAAACTTTGGCGAATTGTTTATATCTATTGACGTGAGCTCCCTTTCGTTTTTTATAAAATTTAGATTTTACGTTTCCGAGTTATGGAGTTTTATTCATTAAAAAAAAGGGGGATTTTCCAGTTTTCGGACGAAAACTCAAAAATGCTTTCAGCAATTCTTATGAAACTTTGGTGAATTGTTTGTATGTATTTATGTAAGCTCCCTTTAGAATTTTATAAATTTTACATTTTACATTTCTGAGTTATGGGGTTTTATTCATTAAAAAAAGGGGGATTTTCCAGTTTTCGGACAATAACTCAAAAATACTGTCACCAATTCTCATGAAACTTTGGTGAATTGTTTATATCTATTGATGTAAGCTCCCTTTTTATTTTCATAAATTTCTAATATGACATTGAGAATTAATTGAACTTTATTTGTTTATAGTCTGACAACAGATTTACTAAGTATTGCACAACAGCAAGAAATCTTTAATTGAATATAAATTCAATTCATATAACCAATTTCAAGTTCTTTAACTACATTTATTCAGAAACCTATAATATGTCAAATATTTAATTACAGTCCAAATTCAGACCTGAATCAAGCTTGAATATTGTGTCCATTTTTGCCCCAACTGTTCAGGTTTGGACCTCTGCGGGCGTATCTAGCTGCGCTCAGCGAAGCAGTTTATTGCGTCTAGTGAAACAGTTTAATTGTAGCATATCAATTTGAAACATAGTTTGATTGCATCATTTACCAGAAATTAAAAATTTATATTATCATACAAATATAAAACTGCTTGTTTAACTTCCTGTGACAAATATTTCAGACATATGCAGAACGAATCCTCTATCCAAATAACAAAATTATGAAGTATTTTTCGCTAACAAATTGCTAGTTAATTGGTATATGTGCGTACCTTGCAAGGTCCTTATGCCTGTCTTACAGTTTTCAATTGACCTCGATCTCATTTCATGGATCAGTGAAAATGCAAGTGTGTTAATTTTTTAATAAAGCATGTAATTACTATTTTTCACTGTTTTATGCTCAATATATATAAATAACCCGAATAATTCAGACCATCTTTTTAATCGATATCTTTTGTTTATCACAACAAGATGTGTTATTTACTAGTTATTTATGATGCATACAATTAAAAGTGAACAGACAAGACGGTGCTGTAATCAATACTTGTGGGAAGGTCAAATGATTAACGCTTAGTGAAAATGAAATAACAAACAACCATCAATTCTGAAATTATCTTGAACACAAAAATTCAGAGCTGCAGACTCCTTCATCTCTTCTTCTACATTTGCACAACAGAAATTTTAATAGCAGATACCCGGTTCACCGTACCAACCGTAGCACGAAATGGGAGCCGAGATTAAACGAAAATAATTGATATATACACTGAATATCAACGTACGTTTTATGAATCATAATCAACAGTATTGGAAGTATTTTTAGCTGCATCATGGCATTATTTTCACTTGGATATAGTACGTATTTATAGCAAACAATAGTGTGTGTACTCGATTATTCTTTCAAGTAACTGTTGCACGAATGGTTTATAAAGAGATTTAGTAAGACACTACTTTATATTATATCTGATTTTGCATGATATAAATATTATGAAAAAAGTATAACATGAATAGGTTGGAATTTTATGGGTAGGTTTTTAGAAAACATGACAAATTAAGATCAATTTCAACATACACAAGCTAGCAATCTCATTTTTAAGGTATAAAATGCCTCGCACACCAGGATCAAACTAGCAGACACTACGCTTGCAGCCAGTTTTCAGATATTACTATAAACCCAAAAGTTGCATCAGATTCAAACTTAGTTAACTTGAAACCGTTTTTATTAATATATGACTACTAAATTATCTGTTTTAAGAATACAATTAAGCAGTCAAAGACACGCTGATTAAATTAATATCAAAATTTCATTTCGTGTTCATTAATTTAACGACAATTCATTTAATAGTGTCTTTGACTGCTTAATTTTATATATAAAACAGACGATTTAGTGGTTACTAGTACATTAATAAAAAAGAATTAAGTTAGAATGAATCTTATGCATTTTTTTTTTCTAGTTTATAGACATATCTGAAAACTGGCTGCTAGCAGACTGGCTGGTTGTTCATATGTACATTTAATTCGAATTTGAACGATCTTGGTCGAGCGGGTATTACATACCAAGTGTGCATGCTTAAATAAAGAAGTAAAACGTAATCAGTATCAAATCTTTGCATTCTTCACTGCAATTCAATACCTTTATAATTCTTATATTTTTTCTATGTTTTCACAGAAATCGTCTTACACATATATGAGAAATTTTACCAATAATTTAAAGTACGAAGAAAGGATCAAATTATAAGATACGCTAATAAGTTATCTATTATAGAACACGAGTGTTAGCGCAGTTTAGTATAAGATGGTGACGATGGATTGCTGCTTAAAGTCAAGCGGCAAATTTAATTCTTATTCAGGACGGGAACATATGTTAATGTGATATGAATAATAAACCCTGCTTTGTACTAGACCGACTTGCTGGGCTGGATTTACAACTTGCTCGTTCACAAGACAACAGTCCATAGGAAGACATCAGATGCGGATCCGGGATTTTGAAAAATGGGGGGACCGGGGCCCCTTATTAGTCAATGTTTGGAGTGGAACATGTAAAACATATTTAATTAACCATAAAAGTTGCTCCATAAGCAGGATTCGGGTAAAATCCGCCGCTTCACATGTCACCCTAGTCAGACACCTTATTCTAATTCCGAGCCGACCAGTCTTTTCTCTTATTCCTTAATGTTGCGTGCTCAGCGTAGTCGCAGCAAATGTCACTTTTAAAGTTTTTGTTTTGACCAAGCCAGGTTTCGATCCCATGACCTCCTGCACTCGATGCAAACATGCTACCACGACACCACTGAAAGTTATTCTTGTTATTTTTATGCCCCACCTACGATAGTAGAGGGGCATTATGTTTCCTGGTCTGTGCGTCCGTTCGTCCGTTCGTTCGTCTGTTCGTCCGTTCGTCCGTCCGTCTGTCCCGCTTCAGGTTACATTTTTCGGTCAAGGTAGTTTTTGATGAAGTTGAAGTCCAATCAACTTGAAACTTCGTACAAATGTTCCCTATGATTTGATCTTTCTAATTTAAATGCCAAATTAGATTTTTGACCCCAATTTCACGGTCCACTGAACATAGAAATTAAAGTGCGAGTTTCAGGTTAAAGTTTTTGGTCAAGGTAGTTTTTGATGAAGTTGAAGTCCAATCAACTTGAAACTTAGTACACATGTTTCCTATGACATGATCTTTATAATTTAAATGCCAAATTAGATTTTTTTACCCCGAATTCACGGTCCACTAAACATAGAAAATGATAGTGCAATGGGGCATCCGTGTATCATGGATAAATTCTTGTTAAATATAATTCAATGTTTCTAGATATTGCTTTTTTTCATCGGCAGCAGACTTATAAAGATTTATTTTCAAATTTTTATGCCCCCGCCGTAGCGGAGGGGGCAATACGTTTTTTATCCTTGTCTGTATGTACGTCCGTAAGTACGTCCCAAAATTGGTTTCCGTTCTCTAACTTTAGTTTGCCTCAACTAAATGTTATGAAACTTATACACAATGCTTATTACCACAAAACACAGATCCAGTTTGAATTTTGGTGGCGTCACTTTTGCCATTCTTGAGTTATGTCCCTTTACAAATGGAAAAATTGCAAAAAATTTTTTGTTTTCGTTCTCCAACTTTAGTTTTCTCAACCAAACTTTATGGAACTTATACACAATGCTTATTATCACAAAACACAGACCAAGTTTGAATATTGGTGGCGTCACTTTTGCCGTTGTAGAGTTATGCCCTTTACAAATGGAAAAAGGGCTTATTTTTTTGTTTCTGTTCTCTGACTTTAGTTTGCCTCAACTAAATGTTATGAAACTTATACACAATGCTTATTACCACAAAACATAGATCAAGGTTGAATTTTGATGGCGTCATTTTAACGTTCTAGAGTTTTGCCCCCATTACAAATGGAAAAATTTGCTAATTGTTTTGTTTCCGTTCTCTAACTTTAGTTTCCTCAACCAAACTTTATGGAACTTATACACAATGCTTATTATCACAAAACACAGACTAAGTTTGAATATTGGTGGCGTCACTTTTGCCGTTCTAGAGTTATGCCCTTTACAAATGGAAAAAAAATGCTTATTTTTTTTGTTTCCGTTCTCTAACTTTAGTTTTCCTCAACCAAATGTTATGAAACTTATACACAATGCTTATTACCACAAAACACATATCAAGTTTGAACTTTGGTGGCGTCAGTTTTGCCAATCTAGAGTTATGCCCCTTTACAAATGGAAAAAATTGCTGGATTTTTTGTTTCGGTTGTCTAATTAAGTTTGCCTCAACTAAATGTTATGAAATGTATACACAATGCTAATTATCACAAAACTCAGAGCAAGTACAAATTTGGGTAGCGTCACTTTTACAGTTCTTGAGTTGTGTCCCTTTATAACATAATATGCAAGCGGGGGCAGCATCTGTGTCCATCCCCATTTATTTACTTTATTTTTTTAGAATGCATTTCTTGAAGGTTTGATTTTTAGCGGGAAAAAAATTAATTCGGTGACCTTATCTAATTTCTACTGTAACGTAACCACAACTTCTATACTCTATAACGCTATTATACCATATAGTATCGTAACAAAATCGTGAGCGTGAACTATTCCTAACTATTGCCAATTCTCAAGCGTAATCAATTGATGAGGAAATACACTTACTAATTTTTAAGGATATTTCTGCTACCAATACAAAAATGCACATTGGCAAATATCTAAATATACTGCAATCGAAAGAAAGTTACTGTATAGACTGTAAGTCCATCTTTTCTAAATTAGATAGGGTTTCACATCTGTTTTTAATGTTTGTATTGTCCTAATTTTTATGAATCAAATATGAAGTTTGAAATTGTCCCGATTAACACAGTGTTGACAGAATGATTCTCATGATACATATTTTAAAACTGAACTTTTGCGCAAACCTCCTCAAAATTTGTTGTATACTCAGATATCAGAATGTCTGTAAAGGAGCTCGTACTCTTTCTAAATGATATCAAAATTGCCTTATGCAGGTACAATCTTCTCATTTTATAGATATCAACGTCAGAATGACGATAACAGAAAGTATTGAGACATTCAATGCAGTTAACCCTGTAACGATATACATAGCAAGCTTATTTATACGTAAGGGAGCTACCATTTGACTTTAATTGGGGGAAAAGGGGGGCCTAGGATGAAAAATGTTGTCTTGCATTTTTTTTTTAATTGTAATCTCTGGTCCTGCCTTTTTCTTTTTGTTTTTCACTCTATTCGGTCCAGACGTTTTTTTTTTTCAAATTTCATCCTAGCACCCAAACCCCCCTAAAAATAAAATGGTACCTTCCTTATAATATTAACGTAACGTTACACTGTCTTGTACATGTAGCAATGTTTTGTATCATCAATTTATCTATTTACAGGAAAGGAAAAGAAGACTTCTACTCAAGGCATGATATATTTACAGGAAAGAAAAAGATGATTTCTACTCAAGGCATGATATATTTACAGGAAAGAAAAAGAAGACTTCTACTCAAGGCATGATATATTTACAGGAAAGGAAAAGAAGACTCCAACTTCAGGCATGATCTATTGCTGCTGAATAAAGACACCAAATAACGGACAGAGCTTATTTTCTATTTACAGCAGATTTCATTGAGTGTGTAGGAAAAGGTAATATCTTTGGTTAGCTTGCTTGCTAGCTGAGCCGTGAAGTCATTAGGTAAACTACCCTCCTTTATGAGTAGACTAGTCCCATAGATAACCAATTCTATCTGTCTGTCGGACTAGTCTACTCATAAAGGAGGTTAGTTTACCTATAACCTAATAATGAATTCACAGTTCAGCTAGCAAGCAAGCTAACCAAAATATTACCATTTCCTACACACTCAATGAAATCTGCTGTAATCTGTTTGGTTTGAATTATATTAATATTTGCTGTAAATGTTGAACAGTTGAAATTAAAACCACATTCTGCAAGATTATAAACTCACTTCAAATGTGTCAATTTTTTTCATGGTCTCCCATAGGGTGTAATTTTTTTCAAACGGGCGGGGAAATTCACCAGATTAAATTGATTGATTGATTGATTTGTTGGTGTTTAACGCCACTTTCAACACTATTGTTCTATTTCGTGGCGGTCATTTTTTATTGATGGAGGAAGCCGGATTGCCCGAAGAAAACCTCGAACCTTCGATAGGAAAAATGACAATCATGGGCCTAGTCAATTAAGATTGGAGTCGAGCGCACCTTGCACGAGCGAATTCGAATTCATAATCTCTGCGTTGACCTACTTGGGGCACTCGGCCACCGAGGCCCTGACAGAATAAAACATACGAGTTAATTTATAGCTATACATAAATAAGGGGATCGGGTATGATTGTCAATGAGACAACTATTCCACAAAGATCTTTTAAAGTGGTTTTTAACAATTAACGGCAACCTTACGGCCTTCAACATGAGAAAAACCATACTGTATAGTCGCCTATTGAAGGCCCCGATATACATAATTACAGTTAAACAAGAGTGTGTGAGGAAATTAGCCCATTTCATATACTGTACCATCTCTATCTCTGATGTTTGTTGTTTACTTTATCAGTGTGAATGTTCCAAAGCCAATGATTCCTTTCAATTGTGTTGTCTGCTTCTGAAAATGTTTCACCACAGTGTCTCTTTTCTATTCTTACAGTATCTGTTAGACGACATATTTCTCGCTGTTGTATACAAAGGAATGTACAATCATTGTGCAATGCATGAGTATTTTCTTCAAGCCTGTGAACTTATTTTGGTTATCATCTCTTTGGGAATAATTCCCCAGTTTACAGATAACCACTGTGTATCATCGCCACCGGAAATTGGGTACTAACGAAGCGGAGAGAAATGGAAAAAAAAGTAAACAAGGTAAGAATTAATTCAATTTAAAGCATTTCTACTGATTTGACGAGGGTACCGCTTAAAAAATGATTTTCTGATATATAATTCTTTAAATTATTAGGCCGATAAGTACAAAATTAAGACAATATTTTGTGTTATACTCCAAAGCTTGCCACTTAGTACCTGAAAATTTCGAGGTCGATTGTCCTCTGTCGCCCCATTGGCAAGATATTCAACTGGTTTTCATTTTTTTCCAGACACGTTTTTAGATTATGATAGTGTGACGTCATATTGACTGAAATTTGTTGTCATAAAGATGTTTTTTAAAGAATATGGATCAAAACATTGTTTGTTTATTGTACGGCGAATTGCAGGACGTTGTACGGCGAATTGCAAAATAACAACTTTTGTCTGTACGGCGTCTTGCAATATATTGTAATTTAAAGATGAAATTAATCGCTGTTTAGATTTTAACAAGTGACGATATTTTGGCTGTATCAAAGCTGTACCGGCTTACAAATATACAAAATAAACTACTTATCAAATATTATAAAATATATGCCGTTAATTTCGTTCAGAAGTCGTCGTTGCGTACCTCTATTTGACTTTGTGTTTTTAAAGACAAAAAGTTTTTTTTCAACCATATTATCCTAAATACATTCATATATCGTTATAATACTAACGACTGTTGTCTTATTTGTTGTCAGGGTAAAATTTTGTAAGCCCAATAAAAAAAAAAACGACCATTCATCTTTTGTTGGTGCTGTTTTTTTTTTTTTAAATATAAACAGTGGAGATGTTGTAAGATTGCAAATAAGATAACTATCCACCAGGGTCAAATAAAGTGTATGTAAGCAATTATATGCTATCGTTTGGCCTTCAACAACGAAAAATCGTACCTTATAGTCGGCTATAAAAAGCCCCGACATGAAATTGTGGAAGGATTCAACAAGAAAACTAACGGCCTAACTCATAACAAAACAATTTACGAAAACAACAAATATGATAGAGATGAACGAACGACAACCACCGAACTACAGGCTCGTGACTTCGGACAGACACATAAAGAATGTGCTGGGTTAAATAGATATAGGAAGATGTGGTATGAGTGGCAATGAGACAACTCTCCATCCAAGTCACAATTTATAAAAGTAAAGCATTATAGGTCAAGGTACGGTCTTCAACATAATTATTTATTGTTTATTTTTTTAATTTCCGAAATGAATAATTTGTTAAAAGAAAAGTGAAGAAAATACTTTGTTTTCATTGAAAATTAGGAGAAATATATCATGAATTGTGTTTCGAATTAATTTTCTTGTTTCTTATTGAAAATAAGATTGTATTTTTTTTTTAGTTTAAAGTAAATTCAATCAATCTTTTTATTTACAGGGAAAAAATAATAAAAGACTGTTGCATGTGTTTCTAAGGCTGTTTGGCCTAAACTTAAAGGAGTAGATGGAGGGGTAGTGAAAAGGAGTGTATTCGTCCGAATTTTCATTGTTACAGTAGTACATTTTCATGATTACTATGTATAATATTTCTCAGTAAATTTTAATGTGATATTGTGCCAATTCAAATTATATAATTAATACAAGTAAGACTTGCATTTGCCTTAAAAGATATAGCAGTACGTGATTATTTGTTTTCAAACACACCTTCTCTGTTTTGAAACTTATAAAGGTATGGATCTCGGCCTATCTGTTTGGTTGAATATAAATGTGAATTCATAGAGTTTCAAAATCAACAGTTAGCCCTATTTTTTTGTGAGTGTAATTAATCTAATCTTTAGATAGATGATCAAATTAAAATCATTTTTCTTAATAAGAAGAAAAAAGTGCAACTTAAGCACGCCTGCATGTAAAAAGGTGTACCCGACTTATTCTTTCACGATAAGAATTTACCGATTTCGGTATTTTAACAAAACTGTTTACGAGGTCAAATAAATAGATGAACGCTATCAAATCAACATTTAAATTTACGTTGATTTTTCCAAAAGAATTTATGAGTATGCACCATCAGGATTTAAATATATTTCAACCTGTCCTTATTAGATGTTATTTCATTATAATCCTTTAAAATCACAAGTCGAAGATGCTAGCTTTTGTGAATTGTATTAATACGTATATAATATTAAGATGACAACCAAAAAAACTTCATACAAGGTCATCTTTATTCTCAAGTTTATATAAATAGTTTATGCCGTAGCCACAGCCGGATTTGTATCCTTTGTATCATGCAGATTCTTCTTTCATTCTTTCCAAAATGATTAATCTAAGGTTAATATTTTTTTTTAATTTAAACAGTGTTAGCCACCGAGCTTGTTCATTTCTAACTATATAAAGATGAAGTTTTTTTTAGAAAATTAATGTTCTTTATTCTAATATATTGGCTGTATCTGCCTTTTACAAATAAGACAATAACATTAATTGAAAAAGGAGACGTGGAATGGTTTTAACTGAGAGGGCTTTCAAACAAAGTCCAAATGAAATAGATTTGACCAACTATTCGTCACTATACACTTCACAATGAACAAAACCCATACCGTATCAAAAAAATTGCCTGATTTATGACAAAATCATAAACAAATATGTCAGGCAGCAACTTACGACAGCCGCTATAATATATGTTCCTGACCAGGGACAGACACATATATAATGAGGCGGGGTTAAACATGTTTGTGAGCACTCAAATCTCTCTTAACATGGTGCCGTGGTGTAGCAATACATTTTTTTTTTTTTTTTTTTTTTTGCAGAGAATGATAATTCATTTATATTTCATTTTATCTGAAAGTTGAAAGAGAATTCATTCACTTAATGGTTCTAAATATTCAATGCGGAAAAATACTCCTGCCTTACCTCCTTCCTTCCCTACACCCACAACCCATCCCCGAAATGTTGATCACTTATATGCAAATGCTGACTAATGTTGTATGGTTAAAACATTTGGTTGAGGCAATCTAAAGTTTGAGAACAGAAACGACAGCTTTAGCTTTTTTTCATTTATAAAAGGGCATAACTCAAGAACGGTAACATTGACGCTACCCAATTTATAACTTGATCTGTGTTTTGTGGTGATAAGCATTTCGTGTAAGTTTTAAAACATTTGATTAAGGCATACTAAAGCTAGAGAACGGAAACCAATTTTTGGGACTTTCTGGACGGACGGGACAGACGGGTCGGACGGACATGGGTAACATATAACACTACGTCAGGGGCATAAAAACAGGTCAGTAAAACAGTGACATGCCTTTCCGAAAGTTACAACATTTGCCAGCTTTTGTATATGCCGTATTCATATTGTATATATCAGGCATGTAAAAGATGTAATAGGACTTTGTTCAAGCCTTATATTGTGTATACATCTTAAATGGTGTCAAGCGAATTGTATTTTTATCAAATGCATAATAAGATATTTGAACCTTATACTTTATTTTCTTTAAAAAGACGGCAAATAAATATTTTGAAATTAGCAAGTTGCCATACAGTTGAAAACAAGTTGCCATACAGTAAATTTGTCAACACGAGCAAGTTGCCGTACCCTAGACTTTATTTTTTATGGTCTATATTCTTTAAAAACCATCATTTTGACAACAAATTTCAGTAAATATGATGCCACACTATAATAATCTAAAAAAGTGTCTGGAAAAATAATGAAAAACAGTTGAATATCTTGCCAATGGGGCGACAGAGGACGATCGACCTCGAAATTTTCAGGTACTAAGTAGCAAGTTCTTGAGTATAACACAAAATCTTGTCTTAATTTTTGTACTTATCGGCCTAATAATTTAAAGAATTATATATCAGAAAATCATTTCTTAAGCGGTACCCTCGTCAAATCAGTAGAAATGCTTTAAATTGAATGAATTTTTACCTTGTTTACTTTTTTTCAAATTTCTCTCCGCTTCGTTAGTACCCAATTTCCGGTGGCGATGATACACAGTGATAACTATTTGGTTATAATCTTTGTGAAGAAATTTCCCCAGTCAAAATATTTTTTTTTTGGTTATCAACTGTGTTGGGAAATTTCCCCATTCTATTGATTTCGGTATCGTTGCCAACTTTTTGGGGATATTTCCCCAGTCTATTGATTTATTTTTGGTTATCAAATTTTAGTGATTTCGTTTTCGTTATCATTTTTTTGGGGAAATTTCCCCATTCTATTGTTTTCTTGTTGGTTATCATCTTTTGGGGAGATTTCCCCATTCTATTGACTTCTTGTTGGTTATCGTCTTTTTTTGGGAAATTTTTTCCATTTTATTGATTTCTTTTTAGTTTTCATCATTTTGGAGAGATTTCATCATTCTATTGATTTCTTTTTCGTTAACATCTTTTTAGAGAAATTTCCCCATTCTTTTGATTTCTTGTTGGTATCATCTTTTTGGGGAAATTTCCCAAATGATTGATATCTGATTGGTTATCAACTTTATGGGGAAATTTCCCCAATACTTGGTAACAAATAATTTCTACGTTTCTTGTACATGTAAAGTAAAACGTGTTTATCTCTTGTTCTCCAAGTTTTGTTGTGTAGTGTTATTTGATACCATCATCAAATATATGTGTTACAATCATGCCAGTTAAATGTTTGTTGGAATATTTTGTTCACACAAATAGAAAACATTGAAAAAAGAGAATAAAATAGAAATTCTCTTTTTCAAATAGATTGCGTTTTATACAATCATATTTTCGATGAGTCAAATAGATTTACATTTGACAAATATTCCGGTTTCCTGTTTTCAGATTTTATAATATAAATCAAACTTTGTGTCTCAAAGTACTAATTTCTGGTCAGGAAATGTGTCAGTTTCCTTAAACAATCATGTTCGTGATGTTTCATGAATCAATCTTTTATTCCCATAAACTAAACACAAAGTAACAGAGATTGGTACATACTAATATATATACATACATGTAGACTAACTAATTCGAATAGATTTACGTTGACAAATATTCTGGTTTCCTGTTTTCAGGGATCTTATGATACAAATTGTATTGTTTTCTTAAAAATACTAATGACTGGTCTTGAAATTTTGTCAGTTTTCTGACAAAAATCATGTTTGTGATGTTTCAAACAGAGTTCAACGTCATAAAGGATTTAGCTCCAATCAGGACATAAATTGACCTGTTTTCAATGAAGTTTTATTTGAAAAAAGATGGTTTATTTACCCCAAATCATCAATTTCCACCGAAATTGTCTTGGTAGACTTTTATTATATGAAATATGATGACATCCTTGATACAAAAACACTCAAGTACCATCTGGTACAATTTATTGATGAATTGACTGAGCTAGGACTAAGCTAAGGTTCATATAGATTTTTGGAGGTCATAGAACCGGGGTCCTCGGTGGTGTGTTGTCTAAGAAGTTCACCTAAAGTATCACTAGCCTGGCAATATTGAGGTTGTGAAGTCGATTTGAATTCAGTGTTCCTGCTGAAAGTCGGCGGTTCCTCCACCAATAAAAATTGCCAGCAAAAATAAAGCCTTGCCCGCTGAAGGTGACCTTATACACAAACAATCAATTCATCAATCAAGATGGAACCTATAAATTGGCATTTTACAAGAAGACACATGAAATATTGATAATACATGTATTATACTTAACTGTTTATTAACTATTCAAACGAAAATACTTATGCAAATCGTAGATATTGAATACAATTCAGTACAACATATGTATTTACATTAAGTGGATATCCCACATTCCTTTTTAAATAGAAAACAAAGGGGGACTATTTAAACTCTCAGTTGATTATTAAAAAGGAAAGGAAATAGTAGTTATTAATACGTGTTTTGCCATCGTTTTAGTTTCTTTTTGACTTATAAGTTATGAATATCATATTTGTTTTTTTCGGTGGGGTTCCTGTTGCGCAGTCTTTAGCTTTCTATGTTGTGTTTTGTGTACTTTTGTTTGTCTTTCCGTTGTTTTTCGTTTTTTTTGCCATGACATTGTCAGTTTGTTTTCGACTTATAAGTTTGAATATCCCTTTGGTATATTTCGCCTCAGTTTTTTTTATTTCACTCCTGCTGGTTATGTTTCATTTAAATTATAATAATTTTACAATTGTTCAAATAATATTCACAAAAGTGATAGGCTTTTGAGCAGGTTTTATGTATATCCCTATTAATACTTTGAATAAAGCATTTGTGAATAACAGATTAAATTTAATAAATACATGTCTTGATCAACTGATTTTATCAGATTCGCTGACTAGCTGAATAGCACTGATAGTGCTATGAATATCACTGATAGTGCTATGATTATTTCTCTTGATAGTTCAGTGCAGATGATTTTCTTAAGAGGACCGGACAAGATTACATACTTCAGAAGATCTCATATTGGGGTAAAGTGATGATCACAAATAAACAGTAAACTTGAAAAAAGAAGCAAATTAATTTGGTGAAAGAATTTAAAACCAAAGCACGATGAAAAAGTTTAAAGTTCAAAGTCTAAAATTAGGGAAACAATACACCTTATCGCTAATCCCGGCTGACCCGGCCGCTTGAACTTTTGACGCATACAACAATCACTTTTCCATTGTGGCGTCAGATATTTTGTTTTATGACGTCAAAATTTTACGGGAACCTGTGTGATATCCAGTAATGGCGGACAAATAGCGATAAGGTGTATTGTGACTCTCTTCGACCAATGACCATGTTAGCTATTGTCATCCATTAGTGTCTGTAATGTGTCGTCCACAACTTTTTGGAATTATTAGGGTTAAGTGTTTTCAAATTCGAACTTGATTAGGCTTTCCATTGAAACACACCAAGCACTTATATTACTTGCAATTTACGACAACGTATTAGTTGTGTTTCCAACTATGATGTCTATGATTTCTATGATTTACTGCTTACAAGGAAGTCATTGATGCATGGTTTCTTAATGGTAAAAGTAAAATAATTTCTCCGATAGTCTTAATCCATGTACACCAAATACATTTTGTCTACTAACAAAACATATGTACACGGCCTAATAGATATTCTAAATGATATTCGACACAACGAGAACGTTGGGCCAAAACTTAAGAATAATGGGGTGCTTAAATGTAAGGAAGAGAGAACAATGGAAAACATGATAATTAAGGGCAGAGAATAACGCCTGAAATTAAAGAATACAAAATGAAGACATCTTCAAGACCCTCTACTAGGATGTCACCAGGAAGTTCATTTCAAGTTTTGTTTCGTAAAAATTTTCCCACTTAATATAAATATTTTATCTATGAAATGGAATTAAACAAATCAATCTGAAATCATATAGCAAATAACACGTCAAGCTTTTCAGGATGAGTGAAACAATCCTAATTGCAAGGTAAGATTTAATTTCCGCCTTGTTTATACCGTATTATAAATTATGTTAAAATTATGAAGAAACTAGGGTCTAAAACCCTCTGACAATGTTAAATTTAATTCATATTACAAGGAAACATCACATAGTTTTTGTTATGTAAAATAAACGACTCGTAGTTTTTAATTGCCCCCTTGGTATCGTCTGTCCATTTTTTAACATGATTTTGATGCTGCTTTCTAAATAAATGTTTAAAGGAATAATTTTATATCACAGATGACTGCAAACATGAGTATTATTGTCTTAATTATCTGTTTGTGTAATAAAAAGAAACTGCATATAAGGTAAAACTCAATCAATTTTATTTCTACAGTAACTTCTGAACATATCCAAAAGGCACTGTACAAAGTATCTCTCAAAATTAACGGATCATATTCGATTTCCAAAAACAGCATCCCAAAAGACTTGATATATATCATATGCTCACTACCTTATGGGTAATGGGTTAAAATGCTCACCCTAACTTTACTATCTGAATTTCAAATATAGGAAGCATATAGCACTGCTTCTTTTATTGAACAACATTAAATAACAGTCAACCTATGTGCAGTAGGCATCGAAAATGAAATAAATAACAATTTCTACCGTAAATTCGTGCATCCGGAGCCAAAGGAAGTTTTTGGGATGTAACTAGAAATTGTTTTCAAAGATAATCTGATTAAAATATTTAGGCTGTGTACAGGGCGGATCCAGCCATTTTAAAAGGAGGTTCCCAACCCAGGATAAAGGGGAGGGTTCCAACTATATGTCCCCATTCAAATGCATTGATCGTCAAGAAAAAAAAGGGGGGTTTCCAACCCCCGGACCCCCCCTCTGGATCCGCCACTGGTGTAGCTAAAAAAAGATCAACAAAAAGACATGCATGAAATCTGTTACAGTACTTTGATCTTTTTTAATGTATCTAAGAATTCTATAAACATTTACATAATATGTGCTACAAGTTTTATGAACTTTTAGCTATAACCATGGCAGCAGAATGAATATATGTAGTTTTCACGTATTTTTCTAAAAAAAATCCGTGTATTTATTCATTTTTTTTTATCTTTTGACACCGGCTTATGATATTTGGCATGAAGGTCAAGGTCAAGTATTTGATTTTTATATGTCACCCTAAAACCATATATTTTCTTCCTTGCCATGGCAATATGAAAATGAAGAGATGTCGAATGATTGTAAATACGAAACTATTCACCGGAGTTAAATTGAAGTAGTAGTAAGCAATTATAGGCCACAGTACTGGGGATAATTTTTCAGTGCAGCTACATGTAAGAGTTTAACCTGGTGTCAGACCCCACCCCCTCATATAATAATGTTGCTATTTATCTGAAAAATGGTTCAGACTCCCATCTCGATTTAATCTGAAATGCCTTTCTAAAACCTTTAAACATGTATCGAAACATTTATGCAAACACTTATTTGTCGCTATGTCGATTTCGCTGTGTTCAAATTGAAATTGAAGAAGAAAATACAGAACCGTTATTTCTATTCTAATATATAATAAAACTTAATGATGCAAAAGAGCTTGAAAAAAAGTTTAAATAAAAAAAATAATAAAATTTCGCGAAATTCCATGAATGATCTGTGCACATGGTGGTCCTTAGGTTTTAAAGAGCATCAAAATTTTGCAATAGTAAATAATAGTTAGGACCAGCAAATTTTCACCGCGCTGAAGTACGTCCATTATTCATTCTTCATTATTCAAAATTCAATAATGAATAATGAAATAGTTCATTATTCATTATTCAACGTTAAGTGATGAATAATGAATGATGAAATAGTTCATATTTCAGTATTCAAGCTGAAAAGTGAATAATGAAATCGAGAATGTTTTGACTGTGACACTATATCCCGTATTTCTGAATTCGTCATTTTGGTGTTATTTAACAAATATTCAAATTAATCTAAGAAAAAATAAATCAAAACACTCTTTGAAATGTTTATCTTTATTTATTCATTTAGTTTCGGAGGATAAACTAGTGGGTTTCCCTAACTATTTTTAACAGAAATTCCTTGTTTTAATGTATGGACGACCTGAATACCAAAACATATATAAAAATCAAAATACTATACATTGTAATTTTTTTTCATTTTCTCTGGATTATAGATATAGCTTATCGATTGTGCCGCAATGCCCATTAGAGGGGTTACGGAGGACCTAAATGCCAAAATACGCGTGAAAATTAAGAAATAGCCAATTTTGAATAATGAAATGGATATTTTGAATAATGGAATGGACTGCTGCGACCCTTCAGCCCCTAATTACAGATATACCTTATACGTCATTCGAAAGCTTATCAATAGATGAACAAAAGGTAAATAGTCAATATGTCCCGCAACGCCTATTAGAGGAGTTTCGGAGGACCTAAATGTCAAATTACGCGTCAAGAATAAGAAATAGCTTATTTTGAATAATGGAATGGACTGCTACGACCCTTCAGCCCCTCATTACAGAGAAACCTTATACACCATTCGCAAGCTTATCCACAGAGGAACAAAATGGTTATAATCAATATGTGCCGTAATGCCCATTAGAGGGGTTACGGAGGACCTAAATGCCAAAATACGCTTGAAAATTAAGAAATAGCCAATTTTGAATAATGAAATGGATATTTTGAATAATGGAATGGACTGCTGCGACCCTTCAGCCCCTAATTACAGATATACCTTATACGTCATTCGAAAGCTTATCAATAGAGGAACAAAAGGTAAATAGTCAATATGTCCCGCAATGCCCATTAGAGGGGTTACGGAGGACCTAAATGCCAAAATACGCGTGAAAATTAAGAAATAGCCAATTTTGAATAATGAAATGGATATTTTGAATAATGGAATGGACTGCTGCGACCCTTCAGCCCCTAATTACAGATATACCTTATACGTCATTCGAAAGCTTACCAATAGATGAACAAAGGTAAATAGTCAATATGTCCCGCAACGCCTATTAGAGGAGTTTCGGAGGACCTAAATGTCAAATTACGCGTCAAGAATAAGAAATAGCTTATTTTGAATAATGGAATGGACTGCTACGACCCTTCAGCCCCTCATTACAGAGAAACCTTATACACCATTCGCAAGCTTATCCACAGAGGAACAAAATGGTTATAATCAATATGTGCCGTAATGCCCATTAGAGGGGTTACGGAGGACCTAAATGCCAAAATACGCTTGAAAATTAAGAAATAGCCAATTTTGAATAATGAAATGGATATT
>JAASAO010002818.1:0-14834 GCA_017311375.1 Mytilus coruscus
TAAAGTGCCAATGACTAACGAGATTTGTAGTATACAGTTCCAGAGTAGTAAGTGTTTAAGTAGCTAGTATTGTCATATCTAAGGTTGTTTAAAGTGCCAATGACTAAAACATTTGTAGTATACAGTTCAAGAGTAGTAAGTGTTTTAGTAGCTAGTATTGTCATATCTTATGTTGTTTAAAGTGCCAATGACTAACGAGATTTGAAGTATACAGTTCCAGAGTAGTAAGTGTTTAAGTAGCTAGTATTGTCATATCTAAGGTTGTTTAAAGTGCCAATGACTAACGAGATTTGTAGTATACAGTTCCAGAGTAGTAAGTGTTTTAGTAACTAGTATTGTCATATCTAAGGTTGTTTAAAGTGCCAATGACTAGCGAGATTTGTAGTATACAGTTCCAGAGTAGTAAGTGTTTAAGTAGCTAGTATTTTCATATCTAAGGTTGTTTAAAGTGCCAATGACTAAAAAGATTTATAGTATACAGTTCCAGAGTAGTAAGTGTTTTAGTAGCTAGTATTGTCATATCTAATGTTGTTTAAAGTGCCAATGACTAACGAGATTTGTAGTATACAGTTCCAGAGTAGTAAGTGTTTAAGTAGCTAGTATTGTCATATCTAAGGTTGTTTAAAGTGCCAATGACTAAAAAGATTTATAGTATACAGTTCCAGAGTAGTAAGTGTTTTAGTAGCTAGTATTGTCATATCTAATGTTGTTTAAAGTGCCAATGACTAACGAGATTTGTAGTATACAGTTCCAGAGTAGTAAGTGTTTAAGTAGCTAGTATTGTCATATCTAAGGTTGTTTAAAGTGCCAATGACTAACGAGATTTGTAGTATACAGTTCCAGAGTTGTAAGTGTTTTAGTAACTAGTATTGTCATATCTAAGGTAGTTTAAAGTGCCAATGACTAGCGAGATTTGTAGTATACAGTTCCAGAGCAGTAAGTGTTTTAGTAGCTAGTATTGTCATATCTAAGGTTGTTTAAAGTGCCAATGACTAACGAGATTTGTAGTATACAGTTCCAGAGCAGTAAGTGTTTTAGTAGCTAGTATTGTCATATCTAAGGTTGTTTAAAGTGCTAATGACTTACGAGATTTGTAGTATACAGTTCCAGAGTAGTAAGTGTTTTAGTAGCTAGTATTGTCATATCTAAGGTTGTTTAAAGTGCCAATGACTAAAAAGATTTGTAGTATACAGTTACAGAGCAGTAAGTGTTTTAGTAGCTAGTATTGTCATATCTAAGGTTGTTTAAAGTGCCAATGACTAACGAGATTTGTAGTATACAGTTCCAGAGTAGTAAGTGTTTTAGTAGCTAGTATTGTCATATCTAAGGTTGTTTAAAGTGCCAATGACTCACGAGATTTGTAGTATACAGTTCCAGAGCAGTAAGTGTTTTAGTAGCTAGTATTGTCATATCTAAGGTTGTTTAAAGTGCCAATGACTAACGAGATTTGTAGTATACAGTTCCAGAGCAGTAAGTGTTTTAGTAGCTAGTATTGTCATATCTAAGGTTGTTTAAAGTGCCAATGACTCACGAGATTTGTAGTATACAGTTCCAGAGTAGTAAGTGTTTTAGTAGCTAGTATTGTCATATCTAAGGTTGTTTAAAGTGCCAATGACTAACGAGATTTGTAGTATACAGTTCCAGAGTAGTAAGTGTTTTAGTAGCTAGTATTGTCATATCTAAGGTTGTTTAAAGTGCCAATGACTCACGAGATTTGTAGTATACAGTTACAGAGCAGTAAGTGTTTTAGTAGCTAGTATTGTCATATCTAAGGTTGTTTAAAGTGCCAATGACTAACGAGATTTGTAGTATACAGTTCCAGAGTAGTAAGTGTTTTAGTAGCTAGTATTGTCATATCTAAGGTTGTTTAAAGTGCCAATGACTAACGAGATTTGTAGTATACAGTTCCAGAGCAGTAAGTGTTTAAGTAGCTAGTATTGTCATATCTAAGGTTGTTTAAAGTGCCAATGACTAGCGAGATTTGTAGTATACAGTTCCAGAGTAGTAAGTGTTTTAGTAACTAGTATTGTCATATCTAAGGTAGTTTAAAGTGCCAATGACTAGCGAGATTTGTAGTATACAGTTCCAGAGTAGTAAGTGTTTTAGTAGCTAGTATTGTCATATCTAATGTTGTTTAAACTGCCAATGACTAACGAGATTTGTAGTATACAGTTCCAGAGTAGTAAGTGTTCTAGAAGCTAGTATTGTCATATCTAATGTTGTTTAAAGTTCCAATGACTCACGAGATTTGTAGTATACAGTTCCAGAGCAGTAAGTGTTTAAGTAGCTAGTATTGTCATATCTAAGGTTGTTTAAAGTGCCAATGACTAGCGAGATTTGTAGTATACAGTTCCAGAGTAGTAAGTGTTTTAGTAGCTAGTATTGTCATATCTAAGGTTGTTTAAAGTGCCAATGACTAAAAAGATTTGTAGTATACAGTTCCAGAGCAGTAAGTGTTTTAGTAGCTAGTATTGTCATAACTAAGGTTGTTTCAAGTGCCAATGACTAAAAAGATTTGTAGTATACAGTTCCAGAGCAGTAAGTGTTTTAGTAGCTAGTATTGTCATATCTAAGGTTGTTTAAAGTTCCAATGACTTACGAGATTTGTAGTATACAGTTCCAGAGTAGTAAGTGTTTTAGTAGCTAGTATTGTCATATCTAAGGTTGTTTAAAGTGCCAATGACTCACGAGATTTGTAGTATACAGTTACAGAGCAGTAAGTGTTTTAGTAGCTAGTATTGTCATATCTAAGGTTGTTTAAAGTGCCAATGACTAACGAGATTTGTAGTATACAGTTCCAGAGTAGTAAGTGTTTTAGTAGCTAGTATTGTCATATCTAAGGTTGTTTAAAGTGCCAATGACTCACGAGATTTGTAGTATACAGTTCCAGAGCAGTAAGTGTTTAAGTAGCTAGTATTGTCATATCTAAGGTTGTTTAAAGTGCCAATGACTAGCGAGATTTGTAGTATACAGTTCCAGAGTAGTAAGTGTTTTAGTAACTAGTATTGTCATATCTAAGGTAGTTTAAAGTGCCAATGACTAGCGAGATTTGTAGTATACAGTTCCAGAGTAGTAAGTGTTTTAGTAGCTAGTATTGTCATATCTAATGTTGTTTAAACTGCCAATGACTAACGAGATTTGTAGTATACAGTTCCAGAGTAGTAAGTGTTCTAGAAGCTAGTATTGTCATATCTAAGGTTGTTTAAAGTGCCAATGACTAGCGAGATTTGTAGTATACAGTTCCAGAGTAGTAAGTGTTTTAGTAACTAGTATTGTCATATCTAAGGTAGTTTAAAGTCCCAATGACTCACGAGATTTGTAGTATACAGTTCCAGAGCAGTAAGTGTTTAAGTAGCTAGTATTGTCATATCTAAGGTTGTTTAAAGTGCCAATGACTAGCGAGATTTGTAGTATACAGTTCCAGAGTAGTAAGTGTTTTAGTAGCTAGTATTGTCATATCTAAGGTTGTTTAAAGTGCCAATGACTCACGAGATTTGTAGTATACAGTTCCAGAGCAGTAAGTGTTTAAGTAGCTAGTATTGTCATATCTAAGGTTGTTTAAAGTGCCAATGACTAGCGAGATTTGTAGTATACAGTTCCAGAGTAGTAAGTGTTTTAGTAACTAGTATTGTCATATCTAAGGTAGTTTAAAGTGCCAATGACTAGCGAGATTTGTAGTATACAGTTCCAGAGTAGTAAGTGTTTTAGTAGCTAGTATTGTCATATCTAATGTTGTTTAAACTGCCAATGACTAACGAGATTTGTAGTATACAGTTCCAGAGTAGTAAGTGTTCTAGAAGCTAGTATTGTCATATCTAAGGTTGTTTAAAGTTCCAATGACTAGCGAGATTTGTAGTATACAGTTCCAGAGTAGTAAGTGTTTTAGTAGCTAGTATTGTCATATCTAAGGTTGTTTAAAGTGCCAATGACTCACGAGATTTGTAGTATACAGTTACAGAGCAGTAAGTGTTTTAGTAGCTAGTATTGTCATATCTAAGGTTGTTTAAAGTGCCAATGACTAACGAGATTTGTAGTATACAGTTCCAGAGTAGTAAGTGTTTTAGTAGCTAGTATTGTCATATCTAAGGTTGTTTAAAGTGCCAATGACTCACGAGATTTGTAGTATACAGTTCCAGAGCAGTAAGTGTTTAAGTAGCTAGTATTGTCATATCTAAGGTTGTTTAAAGTGCCAATGACTAGCGAGATTTGTAGTATACAGTTCCAGAGTAGTAAGTGTTTTAGTAACTAGTATTGTCATATCTAAGGTAGTTTAAAGTGCCAATGACTAGCGAGATTTGTAGTATACAGTTCCAGAGTAGTAAGTGTTTTAGTAGCTAGTATTGTCATATCTAATGTTGTTTAAACTGCCAATGACTAACGAGATTTGTAGTATACAGTTCCAGAGTAGTAAGTGTTCTAGAAGCTAGTATTGTCATATCTAAGGTTGTTTAAAGTGCCAATGACTAGCGAGATTTGTAGTATACAGTTCCAGAGTAGTAAGTGTTTTAGTAGCTAGTATTGTCATATCTAAGGTAGTTTAAAGTGCCAATGACTCACGAGATTTGTAGTATACAGTTGAAGAGCAGTAAGTGTTTAAGTAGCTAGTATTGTCATATCTAAGGTTGTTTAAAGTGCCAATGACTAGCGAGATTTGTAGTATACAGTTCCAGAGTAGTAAGTGTTTTAGTAGCTAGTATTGTCATATCTAAGGTTGTTTAAAGTGCCAATGACTCACGAGATTTGTAGTATACAGTTCCAGAGCAGTAAGTGTTTAAGTAGCTAGTATTGTCATATCTAAGGTTGTTTAAAGTGCCAATGACTAGCGAGATTTGTAGTATACAGTTCCAGAGTAGTAAGTGTTTTAGTAACTAGTATTGTCATATCTAAGGTAGTTTAAAGTGCCAATGACTAGCGAGATTTGTAGTATACAGTTCCAGAGTAGTAAGTGTTTTAGTAGCTAGTATTGTCATATCTAATGTTGTTTAAACTGCCAATGACTAACGAGATTTGTAGTATACAGTTCCAGAGTAGTAAGTGTTCTAGAAGCTAGTATTGTCATATCTAAGGTTGTTTAAAGTTCCAATGACTAGCGAGATTTGTAGTATACAGTTCCAGAGTAGTAAGTGTTTTAGTAGCTAGTATTGTCATATCTAAGGTTGTTTAAAGTGCCAATGACTAAAAGATTTGTTAGATACAGTTCCAGAGTAGTAAGTGTTTTAGTAACTAGTATTGTCATATCTAAGGTAGTTTAAAGTGCCAATGACTAGCGAGATTTGTAGTATACAGTTCCAGAGCAGTAAGTGTTTTAGTAGCTAGTACTGTCATATCTAAGGTTGTTTAAAGTTCCAATGACTAACGAGATTTGTAGTATACAGTTCCAGAGCAGTAAGTCTTTTAGTAACTAGTATTGTCATATCTAAGGTTGTTTAAAGTTCCAATGACTCACGAGATTTCTAGTATACAGTTCCAGAGTAGTAAGTGTTTTAGTAGCTAGTATTGTCATATCTAAGGTTGTTTAAAGTTCAAATGACTAGCGAGATTTGTAGTATACGGTTCCAGAGCAGTAAGTGTTTTAGTAGCTAGTATTGTCATATCTAAGGTTGTTTAAAGTGCCAATGACTAGCGAGATTTGTAGTATACATTTCCAGAGTAGTAAGTGTTTTAGTAACTAGTATTGTCATATCTAAGGTTGTTTAAAGTGCCAATGACTAGCGAGATTTGTAGTATACAGTTCCAGAGCAGTAAGTGTTTTAGTAGCTAGTATTGTCATATCTAAGGTTGTTTAAAGTGCCAATGACTAACGAGATTTGTAGTATACAGTTCCAGAGCAGTAAGTGTTTTAGTAGCTAGTATTGTCATATCTAAGGTTGTTTAAAGTGCCAATGACTTACGAGATTTGTAGTATACAGTTCCAGAGTAGTAAGTGTTTTAGTAGCTAGTATTGTCATATCTAAGGTTGTTTAAAGTGCCAATGACTAACGAGATTTGTAGTATACAGTTCCAGAGCAGTAAGTGTTTAAGTAGCTAGTATTGTCATATCTAAGGTTGTTTAAAGTGCCAATGACTAGCGAGATTTGTAGTATACAGTTCCAGAGTAGTAAGTGTTTTAGTAACTAGTATTGTCATATCTAAGGTAGTTTAAATTGCCAATGACTAGCGAGATTTGTAGTATACAGTTCCAGAGTAGTAAGTGTTTTAGTAGCTAGTATTGTCATATCTAATGTTGTTTAAACTGCCAATGACTAACGAGATTTGTAGTATACAGTTCCAGAGTAGTAAGTGTTCTAGAAGCTAGTATTGTCATATCTAATGTTGTTTAAAGTTCCAATGACTCACGAGATTTGTATTATACAGTTCCAGAGTAGTAAGTGTTTTAGTAGCTAGTATTGTCATATCTAATGTTGTTTAAACTGCCAATGACTAACGAGATTTGTAGTATACAGTTCCAGAGTAGTAAGTGTTCTAGAAGCTAGTATTGTCATATCTAAGGTTGTTTAAAGTTCCAATGACTAGCGAGATTTGTAGTATACAGTTCCAGAGTAGTAAGTGTTTTAGTAGCTAGTATTGTCATATCTAAGGTTGTTTAAAGTGCCAATGACTAAAAGATTTGTAGTATACAGTTCCAGAGTAGTAAGTGTTTTAGTAACTAGTATTGTCATATCTAAGGTAGTTTAAAGTGCCAATGACTAGCGAGATTTGTAGTATACAGTTCCAGAGCAGTAAGTGTTTTAGTAGCTAGTATTGTCATATCTAAGGTTGTTTAAAGTGCCAATGACTAACGAGATTTGTAGTATACAGTTCCAGAGTAGTAAGTGTTTTAGTAGCTAGTATTGTCATATCTAAGGTTGTTTAAAGTGCCAATGACTAACGAGATTTGTAGTATACAGTTCCAGAGCAGTAAGTGTTTAAGTAGCTAGTATTGTCATATCTAAGGTTGTTTAAAGTGCCAATGACTAGCGAGATTTGTAGTATACAGTTCCAGAGTAGTAAGTGTTTTAGTAACTAGTATTGTCATATCTAAGGTAGTTTAAAGTGCCAATGACTAGCGAGATTTGTAGTATACAGTTCCAGAGTAGTAAGTGTTTTAGTAGCTAGTATTGTCATATCTAATGTTGTTTAAACTGCCAATGACTAACGAGATTTGTAGTATACAGTTCCAGAGTAGTAAGTGTTCTAGAAGCTAGTATTGTCATATCTAATGTTGTTTAAAGTTCCAATGACTCACGAGATTTGTATTATACAGTTCCAGAGCAGTAAGTGTTTAAGTAGCTAGTATTGTCATATCTAAGGTTGTTTAAAGTGCCAATGACTAGCGAGATTTGTAGTATACAGTTCCAGAGTAGTAAGTGTTTTAGTAGCTAGTATTGTCATATCTAAGGTTGTTTAAAGTGCCAATGACTAAAAAGATTAGTAGTATACAGTTCCAGAGCAGTAAGTGTTTTAGTAGCTAGTATTGTCATATCTAAGGTTGTTTAAAGTGCCAATCACTAAAAAGATTTGTAGTATACAGTTCCAGAGCAGTAAGTGTTTTAGTAGCTAGTATTGTCATATCTAAGGTTGTTTAAAGTTCCAATGACTTACGAGATTTGTAGTATACAGTTCCAGAGTAGTAAGTGTTTTAGTAGCTAGTATTGTCATATCTAAAATTGTTTAAAGTGCCAATGACTCACGAGATTTGTAGTATACAGTTACAGAGCAGTAAGTGTTTTAGTAGCTAGTATTGTCATATCTAAGGTAGTTTAAAGTGCCAATGACTAGCGAGATTTGTAGTATACAGTTCCAGAGCAGTAAGTGTTTTAGTAGCTAGTATTGTCATATCTAAGGTTGTTTAAAGTGCCAATGACTAACGAGATTTGTAGTATACAGTTCCAGAGCAGTAAGTGTTTTAGTAGCTAGTATTGTCATATCTAAGGTTGTTTAAAGTGCCAATGACTAACGAGATTTGTAGTATACAGGTCCAGAGCAGTAAGTGTTTAAGTAGCTAGTATTGTCATATCTAAGGTTGTTTAAAGTGCCAATGACTAGCGAGATTTGTAGTATACAGTTCCAGAGTAGTAAGTGTTTTAGTAACTAGTATTGTCATATCTAAGGTAGTTTAAAGTGCCAATGACTAGCGAGATTTGTAGTATACAGTTCCAGAGTAGTAAGTGTTTTAGTAGCTAGTATTGTCATATCTAATGTTGTTTAAACTGCCAATGACTAACGAGATTTGTAGTATACAGTTCCAGAGTAGTAAGTGTTCTAGAAGCTAGTATTGTCATATCTAATGTTGTTTAAAGTTCCAATGACTCACGAGATTTGTAGTATACAGTTCCAGAGCAGTAAGTGTTTAAGTAGCTAGTATTGTCATATCTAAGGTTGTTTAAAGTGCCAATGACTAGCGAGATTTGTAGTATACAGTTCCAGAGTAGTAAGTGTTTTAGTAGCTAGTATTGTCATATCTAAGGTTGTTTAAAGTGCCAATGACTAAAAAGATTTGTAGTATACAGTTCCAGAGCAGTAAGTGTTTTAGTAGCTAGTATTGTCATATCTAAGGTTGTTTAAAGTGCCAATGACTAAAAAGATTTGTAGTATACAGTTCCAGAGCAGTAAGTGTTTTAGTAGCTAGTATTGTCATATCTAAGGTTGTTTAAAGTTCCAATGACTTACGAGATTTGTAGTATACAGTTCCAGAGTAGTAAGTGTTTTAGTAGCTAGTATTGTCATATCTAAGGTTGTTTAAAGTGCCAATGACTCACGAGATTTGTAGTATACAGTTACAGAGCAGTAAGTGTTTTAGTAGCTAGTATTGTCATATCTAAGGTTGTTTAAAGTGCCAATGACTAACGAGATTTGTAGTATACAGTTCCAGAGTAGTAAGTGTTTTAGTAGCTAGTATTGTCATATCTAAGGTTGTTTAAAGTTCCAATGACTAGCGAGATTTGTAGTATACAGTTCCAGAGCAGTAAGTGTTTTAGTAGCTAGTATTGTCATATCTAAGGTTGTTTAAAGTGCCAATGACTAACGAGATTTGTAGTATACAGTTCCAGAGCAGTAAGTGTTTTAGTAGCTAGTATTGTCATATCTAAGGTTGTTTAAAGTGCCAATGACTTACGAGATTTGTAGTATACAGTTCCAGAGTAGTAAGTGTTTTATTAGCTAGTATTGTCATATCTAAGGTTGTTTAAAGTGCCAATGACTAACGAGATTTGTAGTATACAGTTCCAGAGCAGTAAGTGTTTAAGTAGCTAGTATTGTCATATCTAATGTTGTTTAAAGTGCCAATGACTAGCGAGATTTGTAGTATACATTTCCAGAGTAGTAAGTGTTTTAGTAACTAGTATTGTCATATCTAAGGTAGTTTAAAGTGCCAATGACTAGCGAGATTTGTAGTATACAGTTCCAGAGCAGTAAGTGTTTTAGTAGCTAGTATTGTCATATCTAAGGTTGTTTAAAGTGCCAATGACTAACGAGATTTGTAGTATACAGTTCCAGAGCAGTAAGTGTTTTAGTAGCTAGTATTGTCATATCTAAGGTTGTTTAAAGTGCCAATGACTTACGAGATTTGTAGTATACAGTTCCAGAGTAGTAAGTGTTTTAGTAGCTAGTATTGTCATATCTAAGGTTGTTTAAAGTGCCAATGACTAACGAGATTTGTAGTATACAGTTCCAGAGCAGTAAGTGTTTAAGTAGCTAGTATTGTCATATCTAAGGTTGTTTAAAGTGCCAATGACTAGCGAGATTTGTAGTATACAGTTCCAGAGTAGTAAGTGTTTTAGTAACTAGTATTGTCATATCTAAGGTAGTTTAAATTGCCAATGACTAGCGAGATTTGTAGTATACAGTTCCAGAGTAGTAAGTGTTTTAGTAGCTAGTATTGTCATATCTAATGTTGTTTAAACTGCCAATGACTAACGAGATTTGTAGTATACAGTTCCAGAGTAGTAAGTGTTCTAGAAGCTAGTATTGTCATATCTAATGTTGTTTAAAGTTCCAATGACTCACGAGATTTGTATTATACAGTTCCAGAGTAGTAAGTGTTTTAGTAGCTAGTATTGTCATATCTAATGTTGTTTAAACTGCCAATGACTAACGAGATTTGTAGTATACAGTTCCAGAGTAGTAAGTGTTCTAGAAGCTAGTATTGTCATATCTAAGGTTGTTTAAAGTTCCAATGACTAGCGAGATTTGTAGTATACAGTTCCAGAGTAGTAAGTGTTTTAGTAGCTAGTATTGTCATATCTAAGGTTGTTTAAAGTGCCAATGACTAAAAGATTTGTAGTATACAGTTCCAGAGTAGTAAGTGTTTTAGTAACTAGTATTGTCATATCTAAGGTAGTTTAAAGTGCCAATGACTAGCGAGATTTGTAGTATACAGTTCCAGAGCAGTAAGTGTTTTAGTAGCTAGTATTGTCATATCTAAGGTTGTTTAAAGTGCCAATGACTTACGAGATTTGTAGTATACAGTTCCAGAGTAGTAAGTGTTTTAGTAGCTAGTATTGTCATATCTAAGGTTGTTTAAAGTGCCAATGACTCACGAGATTTGTAGTATACAGTTCCAGAGCAGTAAGTGTTTAAGTAGCTAGTATTGTCATATCTAAGGTTGTTTAAAGTGCCAATGACTAGCGAGATTTGTAGTATACAGTTCCAGAGTAGTAAGTGTTTTAGTAACTAGTATTGTCATATCTAAGGTAGTTTAAAGTGCCAATGACTAGCGAGATTTGTAGTATACAGTTCCAGAGTAGTAAGTGTTTTAGTAGCTAGTATTGTCATATCTAATGTTGTTTAAACTGCCAATGACTAACGAGATTTGTAGTATACAGTTCCAGAGTAGTAAGTGTTCTAGAAGCTAGTATTGTCATATCTAATGTTGTTTAAAGTTCCAATGACTCACGAGATTTGTATTATACAGTTCCAGAGCAGTAAGTGTTTAAGTAGCTAGTATTGTCATATCTAAGGTTGTTTAAAGTGCCAATGACTAGCGAGATTTGTAGTATACAGTTCCAGAGTAGTAAGTGTTTTAGTAGCTAGTATTGTCATATCTAAGGTTGTTTAAAGTGCCAATGACTAAAAAGATTTGTAGTATACAGTTCCAGAGCAGTAAGTGTTTTAGTAGCTAGTATTGTCATATCTAAGGTTGTTTAAAGTGCCAATCACTAAAAAGATTTGTAGTATACAGTTCCAGAGCAGTAAGTGTTTTAGTAGCTAGTATTGTCATATCTAAGGTTGTTTAAAGTTCCAATGACTTACGAGATTTGTAGTATACAGTTCCAGAGTAGTAAGTGTTTTAGTAGCTAGTATTGTCATATCTAAGGTTGTTTAAAGTGCCAATGACTCACGAGATTTGTAGTATACAGTTACAGAGCAGTAAGTGTTTTAGTAGCTAGTATTGTCATATCTAAGGTAGTTTAAAGTGCCAATGACTAGCGAGATTTGTAGTATACAGTTCCAGAGCAGTAAGTGTTTTAGTAGCTAGTATTGTCATATCTAAGGTTGTTTAAAGTGCCAATGACTAACGAGATTTGTAGTATACAGTTCCAGAGCAGTAAGTGTTTTAGTAGCTAGTATTGTCATATCTAAGGTTGTTTAAAGTGCCAATGACTAACGAGATTTGTAGTATACAGGTCCAGAGCAGTAAGTGTTTAAGTAGCTAGTATTGTCATATCTAAGGTTGTTTAAAGTGCCAATGACTAGCGAGATTTGTAGTATACAGTTCCAGAGTAGTAAGTGTTTTAGTAACTAGTATTGTCATATCTAAGGTAGTTTGAAGTGCCAATGACTAGCGAGATTTGTAGTATACAGTTCCAGAGTAGTAAGTGTTTTAGTAGCTAGTATTGTCATATCTAAGGTTGTTTAAAGTGCCAATGACTCACGAGATTTGTAGTATACAGTTCCAGAGTAGTAAGTGTTCTAGAAGCTAGTATTGTCATATCTAATGTTGTTTAAAGTTCCAACGACTCACGAGATTTGTATTATACAGTTCCAGAGCAGTAAGTGTTTAAGTAGCTAGTATTGTCATATCTAAGGTTGTTTAAAGTGCCAATGACACGCAGCGAGATTTGTAGTATACAGCTCCAGAGTAGTAAGTGTTTTAGTAGCTAGTATTGTCATATCTAAGGTTGTTTAAAGTGCCAATGACTAAAAAGATTTGTAGTATACAGTTCCAGAGCAGTAAGTGTTTTAGTAGCTAGTATTGTCATATCTAAGGTTGTTTAAAGTGCCAATGACTAAAAAGATTTGTAGTATACAGTTCCAGAGCAGTAAGTGTTTTAGTAGCTAGTATTGTCATATCTAAGGTTGTTTAAAGTTCCAATGACTTACGAGATTTGTAGTATACAGTTCCAGAGTAGTAAGTGTTTTAGTAGCTAGTATTGTCATATCTAAGGTTGTTTAAAGTGCCAATGACTCACGAGATTTGTAGTATACAGTTACAGAGCAGTAAGTGTTTTAGTAGCTAGTATTGTCATATCTAAGGTTGTTTAAAGTGCCAATGACTAACGAGATTTGTAGTATACAGTTCCAGAGCAGTAAGTGTTTTAGTAGCTAGTATTGTCATATCTAAGGTTGTTTAAAGTTCCAATGACTAGCGAGATTTGTAGTATACAGTTCCAGAGCAGTAAGTGTTTTAGTAGCTAGTATTGTCATATCTAAGGTTGTTTAAAGTGCCAATGACTAACGAGATTTGTAGTATACAGTTCCAGAGCAGTAAGTGTTTTAGTAGCTAGTATTGTCATATCTAAGGTTGTTTAAAGTGCCAATGACTCACGAGATTTGTAGTATACAGTTCCAGAGTAGTAAGTGTTTTAGTAGCTAGTATTGTCATATCTAAGGTTGTTTAAAGTGCCAATGACTAACGAGATTTGTAATATACAGTTCCAGAGCAGTAAGTGTTTAAGTAGCTAGTATTGTCATATCTAATGTTGTTTAAAGTGCCAATGACTAGCGAGATTTGTAGTATACATTTCCAGAGTAGTAAGTGTTTTAGTAACTAGTATTGTCATATCTAAGGTAGTTTAAAGTGCCAATGACTAGCGAGATTTGTAGTATACAGTTCCAGAGCAGTAAGTGTTTTAGTAGCTAGTATTGTCATATCTAAGGTTGTTTAAAGTGCCAATGACTAACGAGATTTGTAGTATACAGTTCCAGAGCAGTAAGTGTTTTAGTAGCTAGTATTGTCATATCTAAGGTTGTTTAAAGTGCCAATGACTTACGAGATTTGTAGTATACAGTTCCAGAGTAGTAAGTGTTTTAGTAGCTAGTATTGTCATATCTAAGGTTGTTTAAAGTGCCAATGACTAACGAGATTTGTAGTATACAGTTCCAGAGCAGTAAGTGTTTAAGTAGCTAGTATTGTCATATCTAAGGTTGTTTAAAGTGCCAATGACTAGCGAGATTTGTAGTATACAGTTCCAGAGTAGTAAGTGTTTTAGTAACTAGTATTGTCATATCTAAGGTAGTTTAAATTGCCAATGACTAGCGAGATTTGTAGTATACAGTTCCAGAGTAGTAAGTGTTTTAGTAGCTAGTATTGTCATATCTAATGTTGTTTAAACTGCCAATGACTAACGAGATTTGTAGTATACAGTTCCAGAGTAGTAAGTGTTCTAGAAGCTAGTATTGTCATATCTAATGTTGTTTAAAGTCCAATGACTCACGAGATTTGTATTATACAGTTCCAGAGTAGTAAGTGTTTTAGTAGCTAGTATTGTCATATCTAATGTTGTTTAAACTGCCAATGACTAACGAGATTTGTAGTATACAGTTCCAGAGTAGTAAGTGTTCTAGAAGCTAGTATTGTCATATCTAAGGTTGTTTAAAGTTCCAATGACTAGCGAGATTTGTAGTATACAGTTCCAGAGTAGTAAGTGTTTTAGTAGCTAGTATTGTCATATCTAAGGTTGTTTAAAGTGCCAATGACTAAAAAGATTTGTAGTATACAGTTCCAGAGTAGTAAGTGTTTTAGTAACTAGTATTGTCATATCTAAGGTAGTTTAAAGTGCCAATGACTAGCGAGATTTGTAGTATACAGTTCCAGAGCAGTAAGTGTTTTAGTAGCTAGTATTGTCATATCTAAGGTTGTTTAAAGTGCCAATGACTTACGAGATTTGTAGTATACAGTTCCAGAGTAGTAAGTGTTTTAGTAGCTAGTATTGTCATATCTAAGGTTGTTTAAAGTGCCAATGACTAACGAGATTTGTAGTATACAGTTCCAGAGCAGTAAGTGTTTAAGTAGCTAGTATTGTCATATCTAAGGTTGTTTAAAGTGCCAATGACTAGCGAGATTTGTAGTATACAGTTCCAGAGTAGTAAGTGTTTTAGTAACTAGTATTGTCATATCTAAGGTAGTTTAAAGTGCCAATGACTAGCGAGATTTGTAGTATACAGTTCCAGAGTAGTAAGTGTTTTAGTAGCTAGTATTGTCATATCTAATGTTGTTTAAACTGCCAATGACTAACGAGATTTGTAGTATACAGTTCCAGAGTAGTAAGTGTTCTAGAAGCTAGTATTGTCATATCTAATGTTGTTTAAAGTTCCAATGACTCACGAGATTTGTATTATACAGTTCCAGAGCAGTAAGTGTTTAAGTATCTAGTATTGTCATATCTAAGGTTGTTTAAAGTGCCAATGACTAGCGAGATTTGTAGTATACAGTTCCAGAGTAGTAAGTGTTTTAGTAGCTAGTATTGTCATATCTAAGGTTGTTTAAAGTGCCAATGACTAAAAGATTTGTAGTATACAGTTCCAGAGCAGTAAGTGTTTTAGTAGCTAGTATTGTCATATCTAAGGTTGTTTAAAGTGCCAATCACTAAAAGATTTGTAGTATACAGTTCCAGAGCAGTAAGTGTTTTAGTAGC
>JAASAO010000736.1:0-28558 GCA_017311375.1 Mytilus coruscus
GATGTTTTAGGCATTTGGTGGCAAAATATATTTTTAAATTCCAGCTTATATTTGAATGTTAAGAGATCTCAAATGTCGCTATGTAAGCAAGCTAACATCTGCTTTATTAAGTCTTTGATGTAAAGTTGTCTCATTGGCAATCATACCATATCTCCTTATTTCATAATTCATGGACTTTTCTTCTGAAAGGCAAGAAATTTAAAGTCTTAAACGAATATGTACTACATGCAGGAGACTGAAATGTGTTACTATTAAAATCTGACTATTGTTATGAACATGTGATGTATTTTTCTATATATTCAATAAGACCTCACTGTGACTTTGAGATGAAGAACAGCAATAAAAGTGCTGTTCCTTTGTTTTATCGTGTCATGGATGGATACCCAATATCCTTTGCTTTTTGTTATATTAACGGACTTTGTCTCTCGTGCTGTATAGAGGCCGTAGAAAGTTTCCCGTGCTTGGTTTATGCTCTTTTGTATCTTAGAATTAAAGTTATGGGTATTTATTCTTGAGATAACTTCTCTTATGTGTGCCACATCATTCTCTCAATTTTAGGCGAGTTTGTGCACTAAAATTTGAAACAGACGAACACCACTATTTCTGGCCCTCATTCCTATCCACATTAATTTTTCACTTCCAAACTTTTATGGAGGCGGGATCAATATACCGTTATTTCTATGGATATATCAAACTTCATATCTGAGAAACAGGCAATATATGCCTTCAATTTTAAAATTAATTCATACATTTATGTATTATTCAAAATTATCAGTCAATATGATTGTGTTCTACAAGGATCAACAGTCCTTCACTATTCATTTGACTCCTAATAACTAAAGGTATTCTACATAGTTTTATATTTACACCTATGCGTAGGAACTATTTTGTTTTAAATATGTACTACTTTCTAGTGGGTTCTTTTTACCAGGCCCGATGTGGTGGTGATACATCTTATAAAGTTTATCCGAATCATTTGTAAAGAATTCCGCTCTACTGGTGCTAGGGGTCTTAAACTTGCAGTGAGGTTTTTTTTGCCCCGTGTTTAAGACCTTACTGTTCCTTTGCTATTTGTGTGTTTTTGCTGTGCATGAACTGGTTTTGTGTCATAGTTGTATACCCCATATCCTTTGTTTTTCTATTTCCAATTCAATGGACCAACGAATCTTGACATAAGCTACAAATTAGCAGTAAACAAAATACTCGTCCATCTTCCTTTAGTCACGTATTTTCTAGACGTCTTTGGTTTTGCATGTCGTTATTGTATATCTCACATCTCCTTTATTTAAACAAAGAAATTAAGCAACAATTTGATTTTGTTTACATACTTGTATACTTGTTAAAAAACGCCTTATAAGACCTTCTATACCCCTAGGGCCTTTTCCGATGCCGATTTGCGCAATATACCTTCCCCAAACTGCACGTTTGTTAATTGTTTTGTCTCTCTTGGAAATATTGTTTTTCATCATCTGTACTTGTGAATCATGACCAACTAAGACACACCCTTCCTCGAATATCCAACTGTAAACTATAATGTATCGAAAGTAAAAATGGTTTTAAGATCTTGTTTTTTTTTTTCAGTTTCTACTGCCGTGTGAATAATAAAGGTTAATGAAAATATCTGTTTATTATTTGTTTACGTTCCAAGCGCTTTTCTGGATTTATCTTCGAAACACTGACCTTTCTTTTATTGTGGGCCATGGGTTTTCTTAAATGGTATGTTTGAATTTGTAAATTTCGTGAACACAATTTATTTCAGAATTGAATTGAAAAAATAATCATGTGACGGGATCTGAGTTTTATTATTATTATATTTTCATTTGCCCTGTCGGAGTTCGTTACTATTGATTGAATATTACATTCTACTGATTTAATTTTGTTTCGTCTTAGCGAAGTGCACTTAGTCTTGACATCCCATATTTTCAAGCGTGTGCTAACTTCTCCTCATGCTGATGTTGTTTTCTTGTGTAGACTGCGCTAAAACGTTCACAGTGCTGGCTCTTAATTTTAACAATCTTCCAAAACAATATCAGATTTTTTTCCAAATAAATGCCCTTTCTATTTCGCTGTCAGCGGTTTCTGCAGCCATTTTAGAACAAAAAGGTTTCTTAACGGTATTGCTATTAATAGTGGTCTTCAGCACCCTAGGCTAGCAGCGTTTCATCACCAGTAATCTACAATCTAATGTTTTATGACTGTAATTTATCAGTTATATTAAAACAGAAATTAATATTATATGTAATACTAAGTAAATTTACAAACAAATCACACACTCATCAGATGACACACTTACTAATATCTATTTACTGATAAACTCCTACCTTTTTCTGGAATACAGTTTATCATAAATTATTCGCATTTGTCCAATATCTCTTGCAGTCATACTACATTTATTTATATAGGAAAAGCCAACCTGCATAATGTTCAACGACAAGTATAACATGCATATTCAGGACGACTGTATGTTAATGATTCTTATTGTTGTTTGTCCAGTGGCAAATATATACACTTTATTCTGACTCCTAGCCAACACGTTTTCGATCTTACCCTAAAGACATTGTCAGAAAATAACCAAATACAAATTTTAAATCTTTAGTTTTGATCCTGCTTTGTTAACAAGAAAAGGTGTCTGAAAGGTCTAAAGAATGCTCAAACAATTGAACTTTTGACTGATTTCTGTCTTTCCAATTAATCAAATTTAAAAAAGCCATCTATCTATGGATCTTAATAATTTCCTTTTGTAATTTCCCAATCCTAGATTCAAGGTGTTTTGAACTGTTGAGTATTTATTTTCCTATGCAGTTTATGGGTCAAAAGCTGAGGACGATAGATGTATTCAGGAACTGTTGAGTATTTATTTTCCTATGCAGTTTATGAGTCAAAAGCTGAGGACGATAGATGTATTCACTTATTTAAAATGTTTCACACTGTACCATAGTGACACGATTTGACACAAGTTTGACCTTAGACCTTCGGTGTCTGTTTCCCAATGTACCGAGATTGATAATGAGTTTTGTTAGTATTCAAACACATTGCTATGTCTTTCAGTCCTGATAACTGATTCTGGGCAAATCCGTTTAACAACATGGATTTATTTGACAAATCATTATTTGTTTATTTGTTCGTTATTTGTTTATTCTTAAAATATTAAAGTACTCATGATCCAAGCGTTAACTAATGACTAAAATACAAATAAGAAGTCTCTAGATATTTCAGTGTTAGTGCTGTGACCTTAGCTGTCCAAAATGCATGTATGGTAATTTGTACATACTTGTGTTATTGGGCTGCTGTCTCCAATGAATATTCCCGTTTTAAGTATTATCTCATCTCCTTTAATCACATAGCTCTCTACCATATATACAATTGATTTTCAATTTCGTAATCAAATATTCGATATATGTTATAGGCTCATCAAAATAATTCCAAATGTACATGTATCAGTTTGGTTTTAATCACCCATTATCTGTCATCTAATTTGAGTTATTAGTATCAAGATGGTTTTCAGTGAGGTTGTTAAACAGCGAGACACAATTTGTAGTTAACATTTATTCAAACCATCTCTTGCCCTTAATGACTCAGTTGTTTAGATGTGTTCTGGCTGTTTGAGTTGTTTGACTGCTGTCGCAATGACTTATGAATTTTACCACACATCTCCTTTCATTCAAAATATTTTAAAAATAACAACACATGACAAATGTTCACAAAAGGTCCTATGGGTCTGTTAAACAATGAGGGACATGCTCATACAATTACCATAGCTGGTACCAATCTTCCCAAATTAAACAATTCCAATATCCTTTTCTAAAGACATTGCAGTATAGATGTACAAAACATAATTCAAACCAAGCAGAGAAAAGAAAAGAAAAGACAAGGCCGCACGGTGACCAATAGTTGTTAATTTCTGTGTCATTTTGGTCTTTTGTGAGAGTTGTCTCATTGGCAATCATACCATATCTTTTTTATATATATTCCAAAGATTGTTCATTCATTGTATGAGATATCATTCAAACAGTTTTTCAAAATTATGTGATCAAAATCTTTATATAATTTACTTTGTATATTCCAATAAAAGACCAGTTAACTTCTCAGCTTCATATTTTTTATATTACTTGCTGTATATCAATAGGAATACAGAATTGTTTTTGAGTTCATGTTCTGTATTCTTCTTCAATCAATTCCTCAGTATTCTGTATACTGTTACATGTACCTCATTTGTAGATAAAGTACATGTAGGTAATGTTGGGTTGAACGAGCATTTGAACGAATTCCGTTAAATATGTAAATAGTTCACAAGTACAGTTGAACAAGGCAGATATTTATCAAGAAAAGCTATATTGAGTGTATCATTAATAAAGCAAAGCGTGGGGCAAATTATCGTCATTCGACCGTCAAGTCGACCGTGGAGGAAATTTTAGAGTAACGGGAAAGGGAAATAGGAGTTGGGGATATGGAAGTGGGAATCAGGGACCCTGTCCGAGGGTAGTAATGGGTACCATATGAGGAATGGCGGTAAAATATTGGTTAGAATAATGTTAACGATAAATATTTTACTCCATTTGACCAAGGATTTGTATAGTACTATACAAATCCTCAATTTGACGCTAACGGTAGCTACGAAATTAGATTTGACGATCGAATGACGATAAAAATTAAAGCTCATTTGACGCTAACGGTAGCGCAAAAGGACATTTTACGCTTGACGGTAAAGGACATTCTACCCTCCTGTCCATCCCCTACTCTTTGACACGGATATTTTCCCCAACATGGGCAACAGGTTATACATGTTCACAAATTACCGGTTAAGGGTTAAATAAACACATAAAAAGATACCAGCCATAACGATTATACTTGGAACAGAAATTTAGCCCATGCAAGGTTTCAGCCGCAAAGATTTTCTACAGTAGCGAGTATTTTGAGACAACCCCCCACTTTGTATTTTTCGTGATACTGATAACATTTGGCTGCCTAAAATATTAAAATCTATGTTTTCTTATGTAATGACTCTACCTTCATCGTTGTCTATTCGCCACTATGTCTGTTATTCATGTACATGGTCGTATTCATCCGAAGTGTACGCTTCACAACAATGGCGACCCTGAAATTTCTGATGTCCGATTTTGACAAAATTACCGTATTTCACCAAAATAATCAAAATTTTGCTTGTTCATTACAAACAATTATATGTTTAACACATTTATATTCAGATATCGTCCATTGATATAATTGGAAAAATTATTTTATTAAAGGATCAATAAAGAATTCACAACAAAGTAATTAATGGGGAGCATTGAAATCAGACCTCATGGGTAGAGGGTAAAACAAACGTCCATAACTTTTTAAAGCCTGGTGACCCCATTTTATTTTACCTTAAAATGCTCGAAAAGTAGCTTTGACATATCCGTTTTAAAAAAAATCTACCGTGGAAATTTTACGAAAAATCGATTTAGACAATATTTTAGCATTAAACTGAAATTAGAAAATGCAAAATTTAGATATAAATCTAAAAAATAAAAGGATTTTAAATCTAAAACAACCAATGGAAACGTTAACATTTCAAATTTTAATGTTGTTTTCACATAATAATCATACTGACTTGGTTCTAAAAGTCTGTGAATTTGATGTAGCCGTTATTGTTGAAAGGTGGAAATGTTTGGAAATAGGGTCAAAATCGCACATTTCGCTTCCATTTGAGGGAAAGATGAGGTGACCCCTTTTTCTTTGCATTTTGGATTCAGCATAAAAGATCTACAAATATGTCAAAACAAAATATCTACCGGGGGTCCTTATTGGGGTGAGCCACCTTAAGAGGCTGTTTTCCTGAACCATTTTTTACAACATGTTTCGTACCATTTGCTGGTTAAAACCTGATTAATCGGCATGTTTAGGTAAAAACAAAATCCAGCGCTTGTCATAATCAATGATTTTTAATTAGATAACGGTCACGTGATCGTGCTTACGTCATGAGTTACAAACTGAGAAAATGTGTCAAACTGGACGATGTCATCACTTTTCTGCCCAATTTCACGATGGACGGTATCTGTAGCAGTTGTTCCGATTACTGGCATTGAATTGTAGATGTGTACTGATTGATAATTTAGTCTTAGATGTATGATTTTTTATTAGTTGTTATTGGCTTTGAACAAGCTGTCAGTAACTGTGAGTACTCTCAGATCTGTACTTAGTGTCTTTTTGTTGTGGGGATGGTACCCGTCCACGTCCACTCTGTGTTTTTGTTAGATGTATTTCTATTTGTATCCATCTGATGAGTTAAGCCTTTTTCAACTGATTTTTATATTTTGTTCTTATTGTACTGTTACACCACTGCCCCAGGTTAGGGAGGGTTGGCGCCTTTAAACTAGTTTGACCCCGCCACATTCTGTATGTGCCTGTCCCAAGTCAGGAGCCTGTAGTTCAGTGGTTGTCGTTTGTTGCTGTGTTACATATTTGTTTTCGTTCATTATTTTGTATATAAATTAGGCCGTTAGTTTTCTCGTTTGAATTGTTTTACTTTTGTAATTTCGGGGCCTTTTATAGCTGACTATGCGGTATGGGCTTTGCTCATTATTGAAGGCCGTACGGTGACCTATAGTCGTTAATTTCTGTGTCACTTGGTCTCTTGTGGAGAGTTGTCTCATTGGCAATCATACCACATCTTCTTTTCATATAAACAAAAGACCCTTGACGTCATCAATTTGAGCCATTGAGTGTGGTAATAACAGGAAAAAGACATTAATTCTTCATGCGAAGAGTCCGACATCAACGATTTTTCAGTCAATACCGATCGGCTTGTTACCATACATAAGGGATCGTTTGATGAATAAATTAAATAAAGCGCTTTCTTTTTAGTCATGATCGAAAGTATAAATTTCTATATATTGATTATCAAATAGTCCTTTTATTCTGTTAAAGTAACGTTATAGGTGTGCACCAGAAGCAGAAAAAACGATAATAAAAGTCCAAATAATTTTACTTATTTTTTTTTTTTTATAGAGGACTTTTATAGGTTGAAGTATCATCAAAATTATGCCTCAATATATGTATGTTTTGGTTGGAAATTATACATCAAACTTCGACATTTCAGACTTTCTATTTTCTGCATTTAAAATATTTTTCTCACAGTCCAATAGACAGGAAATATTTTTTATTGCTTTGAGGAGTCTTCAAATAACAATTTTGTTACTTTTCCCTGTTTTGTCAAGATTTCTTGAGGCTGTTGTTGTTTTAGTATTTCAATTTTCATACCTACAAAATGTATAGCATACTTGACCAGATGAAAGGTAATAAGGCACCTGGTAGTGTAATGTTGTCACATGTAGTTTTCTTTACCTGTAAAACCGTACATTTTAAAGAAAAATGTCTTATGTTGAAATAATTAACATACTCATATTTTTCTAAAGTATGCAAATCCATCCTGACACTTATAAATCTGAATCCAAATTATAGACAAAGTGAATTATTTCCACCTCTCTCCCAAATATTTTTAAACATTTAATTTGTTTATTGCTACCAGCAAATGCTTGAGTCCAGGGAAATATTGGCAACACATGATTCTCTTTCAGTATGCCAAAACAATTCTTCATATACATTGGTCATTTTTTAAAAAATGTTTAATTTTCAATCGGGACTGGGCATGAAAATGTATACACGTAACATACTTCAGTCTGGGAGAACATGAATTATGTATCAGTTTTAACTGGGTACTCTTAACACTGCCCTCAGTGCACTCAGGACATAAAAGTGCACTCAGGACTCTTTATTGTCATTGTATATGCATTCAGGATATATGTATATATTCGTTACAAGTTGTTTATTTAAGTGGTAAATTTCGATAGATTTTGAAAACGAACTTAAATACTAGATATTTACTATTTTATAAAATAACGAGTACGTGTCACTGATTACACAACTACTCAGCCATGAATTATCTAATCAACTAAATTGTATGGATTTTTTTTTTTTGCTTACGAATATCATGTTTTTAGAACAGTGTTTTAATGGAATTGAATTATACGATGTTTTAAGTTGTTTCGGAATTGTTTTATGTACATAAACTTACTTTCTGTGTAGTAGAATTATTGAGACAAAATTCCATTGAATGTACATGTATTTAATACAGTTTGTGTGTAATGAGTACAGCTAAATGTGCGTTCATAAATAAAGGAAATAACAATTGATATTTTTTTATTGTTGTCTAGTTCGTTTTGTTTTTTATCGTGATATTTTTCCTCTACAACATCAACCAATTAAACAAATATATTGTATACTGCATATCATATATTATTTAATATTATCATACAAATGCAGGAAAGTGTTTTTTTTGTTTTGTTTTGCCAAGTCTAATATCTTGGCTGAGTACGTGCTGTCCTTGATCTCTTTCTTTGGTTTGGCTAAGGGGCAAGTTTCTGGAGTTTTTGCACCTCAAATAGATTTTTACATATAGGCTATCACAATAAAAATAAAAGCTTTAAAAAATTATCATTTCACAATTTCGCTCGTTCAAGAAATGTATTACTTGACAAGAATGAGTTTTAATGGCGAAATGTTATTTTTTTTTTTTATTTTTTTAAATAAAATTTGCAGATGAAAGCTGTCTATGAATAATATTAAACTATACGAGGTGTTTCAAGAAGTTTAGAAAAAAAAGGGAAAACGCCAAATGACAATGTCTTGAAAATATGTAGATACGGGCAACCTACATTTGTGCGAATTTGAAAATGACAAGCATTACTTTTGCGCTAAGAAATGGTATAACGTTTGCGCGAATTTACCTGTAATTTACCCGACTTTTTACCTGTGATTTAATCCTGAGAATAACCTGAATTTTACCTCTTTTTTATTAGGAAAATGAGTTATGTCGTTGTTTGTTGTCTATCATATCTGTTTTTCGTTTATTGTTGTGCACATACATTGGCAATTATTCCACATCTTCTTATTTCTGATATCATTTGTATACAAATAAATCATTGCAGATATCGATAAATATATATATAAGAAAAGTCTTTAAGTCTTTACGTCGTTTATATAAACATTAAAAATCACTAAAGGAGTAGGCCCAGTAAGACCCCTTTTGGCCCCAAAATATACAATTTTTACAAATTTGTTAAAAATGTAAACTTTAGCTATATTTGAAAGTAAAATACTTTTGTTACATAAACGTTGGCTGTTTTTACAATACATTCTGCACATGCATCAGATACTAGCATCATTAATTCATACAAAATTACTAAAATCTTTAAAATTTTAGCATTTGTGCATTTTTAGAATTTTTTTTGTAAAATGGAAGTGGCCGCATTTGTGTTCAGTCTTAATATTTAAAATATGTTGTATTTGTTGGTATACATAACATATATAAAGGTTGAGACTGAACACGACTGGGCCACTAACATTTTGACAAAAAACATCTGAAAAGTGACGTTTTATGGGATATTTGATAGATTTTCATATTCAAGGTTGAAATTGAGCGTCTTGAGGACCAAATCAGTTCAAATCTTTCACATAAACTAATTGAATTGACTGAAGTAGACACTTGAGTGTTTAAAAATGTCAAAATCTTTCGTCAGATGTACTTCAAATTTTAGGCCAAAATTAGCCCTTACCTGACCATCTCCTTATGTATACAGTCTTAAATAAAACACAGTATACATGTTTGTTAAATAATCCGCGCAAACGTAGTGACTTTTTAACAGGTAAATTTCGCGCAAACGTAATGCGGTTTGTCGCGCGCAATGTGATTTTTTTCGCGCAAACGTAACGCGCCGGTAGATACATTTCAATAGTCAAAACATGTTAATTATTATTCAAATGAATCTTAATAACAAGAAATGAGAACAAAACACATACATAGTTATATAAAATAAACGGTAAATTGTTTTTTTGATATATTGCTTTATTGATCAATATCCATTATTGTATTTTTTATTATTATTTAAAACAAAATCAAACAAAGAAGGCAACCTCCCATTGTATGAATGATAATTTTTTCCCCGAATAATCAGAATTAAAACACAATGATACGACAAGAAAATTGAAATATGAAAATATTCTAAAGCTATATATTTTAGTAAGTGAAAAGGTTTACCGTTGTTGAAAACTTCAAAGTAAACTAAGATGTTTCGTCGTTTGATTGTATAACAATACAAGTAACGTAAGTTGTATATATAATAGATGTGAAGATGTGGTATGAGTGCCAATGGGACAACTCTCCATCCAAGTAAAATTATAAAAGTAAACCACTATAGGTCAAAGTACGGTCTTCAACACGGAGCCTTGGCTCAGACCGAACAGTAAGCTATAAAGGGCCCCAAAATACTAGTGTAAAACCATTCAAACGGAAACCAACGGTCTAATCTATATAAAAAACGAGAAACGAGAAACACTTATGAACCACATCAACAAACGACAACTACTGAACATCCGATTCCAGACTTAGGACAGGTGCAAACAAATGCAGCGGGTTTAAACGTTTTAATGGTACCAAACCTTCACCCTTTTTCTGAAACAATAGTGTAACATCACAACATAGAAAGACACTACAAAATATCAACTGAGATAGCTTAACTCAATCAAAGGACATATTAACACCATTGAACATACACTGAACAAATAAATTTGACCTATGATACAATGTAAATACAAAATAAATAAACTAAGGAAGAATAATAAAAGTAACATGTTATATCGGTATGAAATGTTAAACAATTTAAGAAAACAATATGCTCGAACAAAAATATCAGCCATTTGCATTAACTTTAAACACAGGTAAATGAAAATAATTTTGTTGTTAGGAATACGTGTACAGTTACAATAGAGAAAGGAAATATTTTTTTTAAATAAAATTTGCAGATGAGAGCTGTCTATGAAAATATTAAACTACAAGGAGTTTCAAGAAGTTTAGAAAAAAGGAAAACCAAATGACAATGTCTTGAAAATATAGATACGGGCAACCTACATTTGTGTGAATTTGAAAATGACAAGCATTACTTTTGCGCTAAGAAATGGTATAACGTTTGTTGAATTTACCTGTAATTTACCCGACTTTTACCTGTGATTTAATCCTGAGAATAACCTGAATTTTACCACTTTGTTATTAGGAAATGAGTTATGTCGTTGTTTGTTGTCTATCATATCTGTTTTTCGTTTATTGTGCACATACATTGGCAATTATTCCACATCTTCTTATTTCTGATATCATTTGTATACAAATAAATCATTGCAGATATCGATAAATATATATATAAGAAAAGTCTTTAAGTCTTTACGTCGTTTATATAAACATTAAAATCACTAAAGGAGTAGGCCCAGTAAGACCCCTTTTGGCCCCAAAATATACAATTTTTACAAATTTGTTAAAATGTAAACTTTTAGCTATATTTGGAAAGTAAAATACTTTTGTTACATAAACGTTGGCTTTTTTTATACATTCTGCACATGCATCAGATACTAGCATCATTAATTCATACAAAATTACTAAAATCTTTAAAATTTTAGCATTTGTGCATTTTAGAATTTTTTGTCTAAAATGGAAGTGGCCGCATTTGTGTTCAGTCTTAATATTTAAAAATATGTTGGTATACATAACATATATAAAGGTTGAGACTGAACACGACTGCGGCCACTAATTTTTGACAAAAACATCTGAAAAGTGACGTTTTATGGGATATTTGATAGATTTTTCATATTCAAGGTTGAAATTGAGCGTCTTGAGGACCAAATCAGTTCAAATCTTTCACATAAACTAATTGAATTGACTGAAGTAGACACTTGAGTGTTTAAAAATGTCAAAATCTTTCGTCAGATGTACTTCAAATTTTAGGCCAAAATTAGCCCTTACCTGACCATCTCCTTTATGTATACAGTCTTAAATAAAACACAGTATACATGTTTGTTAAATAATCCGCGCAAACGTAGTGACTTTTAACAGGTAAATTTCGCGCAAACGTAATGCGGTTTGTCGCGCAAATGTGGATTTTTCGCGCAAACGTAACGCGCCGGTAGATACATTTTCAATAGTCAAAACATGTTAATTATTATTCAAATGAATCTAACAAGAAAAGAGAGAAAACACATACATAGTTATATAAAATAAACTGCGCATGCCTGTTCTGGTAATGGACGTGTTTTCTTTTGCTCCAAAATTTGAAAATGTAATCCGTAAGGACACTTTTTACCTCTAGGAGGATATGAAATGGTTGGTTAATTGATCGTTCAGGATATATTTCGTCAAAATGTGGATTTGATGTATAAATTTCATTAGTATATAGCTGTGTATATAACTTATTTATTTATATCTGTGAACTCTTCTCAACGGATTTGAAGGTAAATATGCAACAATCTGTCACCTGTATACTGTAAACACTATTGTAATCAACTTTACATATAACATTTAACAAATGCAAACACCTGATAACACCAATCGACTTCGCCGTCTCAGCAAGCCATCGCCACCTGAAAACGAATCTGTAAAAAGATACATTATGTCGTCTCAATCTGACCCAGACTCTCCTCCTGTCGATATTGACCCATCTGTAATACATCATGCTACTGTTTCAGCAGGTCTCAGCTCACTCAATACCAACAAGTACAAGAGCCCAACATACAATCACAAACTATTACTTGCTCCTTGGCCGAGTCCGATATTATAAAAATAGCTCTTCAACTAAAAGAACTTTTACATGATGAGATAGACTATACCATCAAAGCAACAATACAACAATATAAATTGAAATAGATAAACTATCAAAGGAGAACCAAAGTCTACGCGACGATATTGATGCCTTAGAACAGTACGGTCGTCGCGATTTACTTCATTAATGGTATACCGGACGGAGGAGTAGGAAACATCAGAACAAACGACAGAGCTGGTCAAAGAATTATTGAAGTCTGTCGATAAGAGTATTGATACTAACGACGTTGTTCGATCCCATCGTATTGGTCAACCTCGTACTGGCTCCGTTAATGCTAACGGTGCAAGAAATTCTGTTCCACCTCGCCCCAGACAGGTGATTGTTAAGTTGAAAGACCACTTTGCTAAGAAACGAATACTGAAATGTAAAAAGCGATGAGAGAAACAGATCTCAGGTATATCAGGGTAAATGAGGACCTCACAAAATCAGGAACACCATTGCATTCAAAGCTCGACAGCCTCGTATTGAGCATCACATAAGAGATACATGGACTGTTAACGGCAAAATCTTTGTGAAGGATAATATTGAACAGGTACACCAAGTCAATACAATGGCAGCTTTTCTCAACTTCGTCTCTGTCTACTGCTGTCCAGGAGCTCAAAACTTTCTTGACAGACTCGACTACAACAGAAAACTGCAAAGACCGCCGAGTTACGAAACACCGCGCAGGCTTCGAACCTATGCTGAAACACTATCTACAGCACCAACAGTATCCGACGCAAATCTGGAATCTGGAAGTATGCCTCACTCCTAAATACAGTTATCGCAAATAGACTTTTATAAATGAAATTGAAATGTTTTATTTCTTTTGACAACTTTATATTTATATTATGCATGGCCACTTCAAGTGTATTCTTAAGAGACAGTTTTATAATTTATTGTCACTCCTTCATAAAGCTGGCACTTTACAAATTATATTTCTTTGTGGGTAACTTGTTTTCACTCTAAGTAACATTTTTTTTTTTCGAATCGCTTAAGATAATGTGCGATTAAATTCTTAAATGTATACTAATTGTGAAGTAATTCCATAGTTTATTTACGGAAAATATTCTAAATATTGACCACTTTTCAAATGTTTGTCATTTAAAATTTAATTTCCTTCTACATCTGAGTAAACTTTGGTGTTTTATTTTATTTTACAGGTCATTTTGGAATTTACTATCCCAAGCGCCGATAGTAAAATTATTTACTTGTGTGACTTCTCGTCCAATCACATGTCTTATTAGCTCGGACTTGTCCTTGATTGGACAATTTTGGGGATCCATTCAATAATAACTATACATGTGAATTGTTAACAAAGTTGTAGTATTGTTCTTTTCTTAAATCATAATAATTAAGGATTCTTTATTCTCCTACGCTAGAGGTACATATACCTCTACATAGTCACATAAATGTGCTTTTTCTTTTTATTTGTATTAAATGCACTGTTGTATATATTGTTCTCACAAATTGATTGAAATGACCTACTTTCCTTACTTTTGTAAAATGAAATGCAAAGACCTATTTGTTTAGAAGTTGGCCACTCTCATCTTCAAAGAGACCAATCAGGTGTTACATAGTAAATGGGTATTAGTATTGAACAATATCGCATGAGAGTTGGCCTATTTATTCCAGGTACTAACATTAAACAGAGACTTACATATCTTGATGTATTCTGCATCAACCTAATACTTTTTAGCAAAACAAAATTGAAAGCAGTCGCACTAGCACTGTTGATCAATTTCTTAACATATAAAAAAAATGCTAAATCCCAAATTTGTAAAAATGTTAATGTATGTACAAAAAGCAATGCTTCCTTTGATGTATTATTTATATTTGCGTTCTCCTTCATACTTGTTATTGTTCAAATGCTGTTAATAATAGCAGGCTTAGAAACAAACCCTGGTCCGAATGATGATTTAAATTCCTCAGGTAGTACCGTTAACATTGCTGATTTGTCAAATTTTTCTGAATTGTTCTCAAAATCTGTGTCATTTCTTCACCTAAATATTCAAAGTATCGTACCAAAATTGGACCTTATAGAAGCGGAGTATGATGAATTTGACATATTAGCTTTTACCGAGTCTTACAAACAATAATAACACAGACGAATCAATAAAGTTATTAAATTATCATAGCCCCTTCCGTCGAGATAGAGGACCAAAAAACAGGCGGTGGAGTTGTCGTATATGTTAAAAATAATTTAGTTGCACATCGACGCCAAGAAATAGAAATGGACAACCTTGAATCTGTGTGGCTAGAACTAAAATTACACGGTAAAAAAGTTCTCTTTGGGACTTTCTATATCCCCTAACTGCGAGCAAGATATTTGGGTGAAATTAGAAAACTCACTAGATATGGCCTTAAACGACAATCATGTAGACTACATAATGATCACTGGCGATTTTAATGATAATCAAATAAATTGCGCTAACTCTAAGATTAGACCTTTATTAACACAGTTCAGTTTGAATCAGTTGATAGACGAACCAACACATTTTACTGAGCAGTCTTCTTCATTGTTAGATCTTTTCATGACAAACAATGTAAATGCTGTAACGTACTGTGGCGTTGGTCCACCACTACTTGAGCAATTGAGGTATCATTGTCCTATCATTGGTCTTTTAAATTTTCCCAAAACCTGTCATAAATTTTTAAACGTAAAATATGGTTGTATGATCGTGGCGACTATACAAAATACAGAAACATTTTGTCCGGAAATAATTGGAATTCAATAACAGATTCAGATAATATTGAAGACATGACGGCAAATATCACACATATTATTTTAGATGCAGCCGATAAATGTATTCCAAATAAAATAATAACGGTTCGAAAGGATCAACCCCTTGGCTTACTAATGAAATAAAGAAAAGATAAGGAAAAGAATCGAATACACAAAACTGCTAAAAGACGTGATAATTCGAAAGACTGGAATAAATTTAAGAAAATACGAAACGAAGTTACCAATTTAGTAAGAAAATCTAAAGAAGATTTTAATAATTCCTTGATTAAAAAGTTATTGATAACAACTCCTCTAATAAAATTGGTGGAAAATCGTAAATCAAATTACAGGTATGAAATCAAGAGACACAAGTATACCACCTCTTTTAATAAATGATTCTCTTATATTTGATGATATCGACAAAGCAAACGAATTAAATGATTTTTTTGCATCCCAGTCTAATATTGATGACTCCAGCTCAATTTTACCCGTTATACCATTTAATGCTTCAACTACAATCAACGAAATAGAACTTAACGAAACTGAAGTGGAAGACATTCTTAGTATAATTAATCCATCAAAAGCTTCAGGTCCTGATTTAATAAATCCAAAACTGTAAAAGAGGCTTCAGCTATTCTTAAAAGTCCTTTGTGTAAATTATTCAACTTGTCCTTGCGTAGTGCAGTATTTCCCATCAATGGAAAAGAGCAAACGTTTCTGTATTCAAAAGTAATAAACCAAATGATGTGAATTATAGACCGATTTCTCTTGAGTGTTATATCAAAGTGTATGGAGCGCTGTGTTTATAAACATGTTTACAATCACTTAAAACAAAATAAATTTCTTAGCAATAATCAGTCAGGCTTCACTCAGGGATCAACTGGTTAATATTTCAAACGATTTTGGTAAAGCTCTTGATAATGGTAAAGAAATAAGGGTTGTCTTCTGTGATATAAGCAAAGCCTTCGATAGAGTTTGGCATAAGGGTCTTCTTTTGATGTTTTAGGCATTTGGTGGCAAAATATATTTTTAAATTCCAGCTTATATTTGAATGTTAAGAGATCTCAAATGTCGCTATGTAAGCAAGCTAACATCTGCTTTATTAAGTCTTTGATGTAAAGTTGTCTCATTGGCAATCATACCATATCTCCTTATTTCATAATTCATGGACTTTTCTTCTGAAAGGCAAGAAATTTAAAGTCTTAAACGAATATGTACTACATGCAGGAGACTGAAATGTGTTACTATTAAAATCTGACTATTGTTATGAACATGTGATGTATTTTTCTATATATTCAATAAGACCTCACTGTGACTTTGAGATGAAGAACAGCAATAAAAGTGCTGTTCCTTTGTTTTATCGTGTCATGGATGGATACCCAATATCCTTTGCTTTTTGTTATATTAACGGACTTTGTCTCTCGTGCTGTATAGAGGCCGTAGAAAGTTTCCCGTGCTTGGTTTATGCTCTTTTGTATCTTAGAATTAAAGTTATGGGTATTTATTCTTGAGATAACTTCTCTTATGTGTGCCACATCATTCTCTCAATTTTAGGCGAGTTTGTGCACTAAAATTTGAAACAGACGAACACCACTATTTCTGGCCCTCATTCCTATCCACATTAATTTTTCACTTCCAAACTTTTATGGAGGCGGGATCAATATACCGTTATTTCTATGGATATATCAAACTTCATATCTGAGAAACAGGCAATATATGCCTTCAATTTTAAAATTAATTCATACATTTATGTATTATTCAAAATTATCAGTCAATATGATTGTGTTCTACAAGGATCAACAGTCCTTCACTATTCATTTGACTCCTAATAACTAAAGGTATTCTACATAGTTTTATATTTACACCTATGCGTAGGAACTATTTTGTTTTAAATATGTACTACTTTCTAGTGGGTTCTTTTTACCAGGCCCGATGTGGTGGTGATACATCTTATAAAGTTTATCCGAATCATTTGTAAAGAATTCCGCTCTACTGGTGCTAGGGGTCTTAAACTTGCAGTGAGGTTTTTTTTGCCCCGTGTTTAAGACCTTACTGTTCCTTTGCTATTTGTGTGTTTTTGCTGTGCATGAACTGGTTTTGTGTCATAGTTGTATACCCCATATCCTTTGTTTTTCTATTTCCAATTCAATGGACCAACGAATCTTGACATAAGCTACAAATTAGCAGTAAACAAAATACTCGTCCATCTTCCTTTAGTCACGTATTTTCTAGACGTCTTTGGTTTTGCATGTCGTTATTGTATATCTCACATCTCCTTTATTTAAACAAAGAAATTAAGCAACAATTTGATTTTGTTTACATACTTGTATACTTGTTAAAAAACGCCTTATAAGACCTTCTATACCCCTAGGGCCTTTTCCGATGCCGATTTGCGCAATATACCTTCCCCAAACTGCACGTTTGTTAATTGTTTTGTCTCTCTTGGAAATATTGTTTTTCATCATCTGTACTTGTGAATCATGACCAACTAAGACACACCCTTCCTCGAATATCCAACTGTAAACTATAATGTATCGAAAGTAAAAATGGTTTTAAGATCTTGTTTTTTTTTTTCAGTTTCTACTGCCGTGTGAATAATAAAGGTTAATGAAAATATCTGTTTATTATTTGTTTACGTTCCAAGCGCTTTTCTGGATTTATCTTCGAAACACTGACCTTTCTTTTATTGTGGGCCATGGGTTTTCTTAAATGGTATGTTTGAATTTGTAAATTTCGTGAACACAATTTATTTCAGAATTGAATTGAAAAAATAATCATGTGACGGGATCTGAGTTTTATTATTATTATATTTTCATTTGCCCTGTCGGAGTTCGTTACTATTGATTGAATATTACATTCTACTGATTTAATTTTGTTTCGTCTTAGCGAAGTGCACTTAGTCTTGACATCCCATATTTTCAAGCGTGTGCTAACTTCTCCTCATGCTGATGTTGTTTTCTTGTGTAGACTGCGCTAAAACGTTCACAGTGCTGGCTCTTAATTTTAACAATCTTCCAAAACAATATCAGATTTTTTTCCAAATAAATGCCCTTTCTATTTCGCTGTCAGCGGTTTCTGCAGCCATTTTAGAACAAAAAGGTTTCTTAACGGTATTGCTATTAATAGTGGTCTTCAGCACCCTAGGCTAGCAGCGTTTCATCACCAGTAATCTACAATCTAATGTTTTATGACTGTAATTTATCAGTTATATTAAAACAGAAATTAATATTATATGTAATACTAAGTAAATTTACAAACAAATCACACACTCATCAGATGACACACTTACTAATATCTATTTACTGATAAACTCCTACCTTTTTCTGGAATACAGTTTATCATAAATTATTCGCATTTGTCCAATATCTCTTGCAGTCATACTACATTTATTTATATAGGAAAAGCCAACCTGCATAATGTTCAACGACAAGTATAACATGCATATTCAGGACGACTGTATGTTAATGATTCTTATTGTTGTTTGTCCAGTGGCAAATATATACACTTTATTCTGACTCCTAGCCAACACGTTTTCGATCTTACCCTAAAGACATTGTCAGAAAATAACCAAATACAAATTTTAAATCTTTAGTTTTGATCCTGCTTTGTTAACAAGAAAAGGTGTCTGAAAGGTCTAAAGAATGCTCAAACAATTGAACTTTTGACTGATTTCTGTCTTTCCAATTAATCAAATTTAAAAAAGCCATCTATCTATGGATCTTAATAATTTCCTTTTGTAATTTCCCAATCCTAGATTCAAGGTGTTTTGAACTGTTGAGTATTTATTTTCCTATGCAGTTTATGGGTCAAAAGCTGAGGACGATAGATGTATTCAGGAACTGTTGAGTATTTATTTTCCTATGCAGTTTATGGGTCAAAAGCTGAGGACGATAGATGTATTCACTTATTTAAAATGTTTCACACTGTACCATAGTGACACGCACGATTTGACACAAGTTTGACCTTAGACCTTCGGTGTCTGTTTCCCAATATACCGAGATTGATAATGAGTTTTGTTAGTATTCAAACACATTGCTATGTCTTTCAGTCCTGATAACTGATTCTGGGCAAATCCGTTTAACAACATGGATTTATTTGACAAATCATTATTTACCATTCAAACGGGAAAACCAACGGTCTAATCTATATAAAAACGAGAAACGAGAAACACTTATGAACCACATCAACAAACGACAACTACTGAACATCAGATTCCTGACTTAGGACAGGTGCAAACAAATGCAGCGGGTTTAAACGTTTTAATGGTACCAAACCTTCACCTTTTTCTGAAACAATAGTGTAACATCACAACATAGAAAGACACACTATAAAATATCAACTGAAATAGCTTAACTCAATCAAAGGACATATTAACACCATTGAACATACGCTGGACAAATAAATTTGACCTATGATACAATGTAAATACAAAATAGATAAACTAAGGAAAGAATAATAAAAGTAACATGTTATATCGGTATGAAATGTTAAATAATTTAAGAAAAACAATATGCTCGAACAAAATATCAGCCATTTGCAATAACTTTAAACACAGGTAAATGAAAATAATTTTGTTGTTAGGTATACGTGTACAGTTACAATAGAGAAAGGAAATATTTTACAAAATAAATAATTTTGATGTTCATAGTACGAAGTGGAAATTTATATTAGTACCAAACACTTATCAAAGCTGGTATATAGACCAGATATAACCCTGAATAACATTAAATAACAAAAAAAGCATTACAGTATCAGCAGGTCAAATAAACAAGAAAGTACGATTTGAGAGTACTCGCAGTTACTGACAGCTAGTTAAAAGCCAAAACAATTAATAATAAAAATCATGCATCAGACACTAAAATCAACTAAAACACATCCCAGGGATTTAGTATTTTAACGTCATGGACAGTCAAAGAAGACATGACTTGTGCAATGCCAAAATAAATGTATCGACAGAAAGTAGGATAGTTAGTTTAACCTCTTTATAGATCAAAATGAACGTGGGTGTGTCTTTAAACATCCCGTTTGAAAAGAATACAAATTAACAAACATATATTTTTTGCATATAAACTAAAATTCTTATTGAACGAAAGTTTGATAAAATACGAAAGCCTATACAAAGGAAATACTTACGGTATCATTTTAACCTATTGAGTTTAAAACCTTGCTCAATCTCTGGTAACACTCATAGTTGAAACAGTGTCAATTATAACATGTATATCACGGTGACAATTATAACATGTATATAACTGTTGTCCCCTACGACCCTAACATATATTTTTATGGGTGTCATCAAGAAAATCAAGGCCGTTTCTTATATCAAAATAAGAACTATTGAAACGCCCGCCTCTGTACGCAACAAGTATAAAAGCGATGAAATAACAAAGAAGGAATACATCAGATGTGTAGTATATAAATACTCTGCATGGACAGATTTATAATTCATTGTGTTCTGTTTTAATGGATTTTAATGCTTTACAACTGCCTAACAGAAGAGGTTTATAATGATACATAAGAAATAATATTCACCTGTAATCTACCTGTACACAATCGACGCAAATGAAAGAAAAAATCGGCGCAAGTGAAAGAAAAAATCGACGCAAATGAAATGCAGATCGGCGCAAATGCAAAACGCCGATTCCTACAAACAAAATACAATAGCTGTTATTGTAAGGTAATTTGTTGTTTTAGCAATTTAGTTTTAATTGATGTACAGGTAAATAAGAGCAAAAAATATGCAATTTTTACCTATCTAGACAAGAAATTACAGAGAATAAAATTGAAAATTAAATAGACAAATGTACTTTGAATTTATATAAAGAAAATTCGAATGTTTTAAATATGAAAAGCAATGTGCAAGAAAAGGCTTAATACAAAATGAAAAATTCAAATTGAATTATATGTATACAAATTACGCATAAGGTTTAAAATTTTAACCGTAGTCTTAATGGATAGCCTTGATGTTAAGCCAAATTTATAAAACTTCATAACACTCAAATTAAGATAGTCCACAGTACCCGTATGCTACATGTATCACACCTAGGACCCAAATATAGGATCAATTCATGTATTAGTCCCAGACTACGATGTGTATGTGACTTTATATAGACTAATTTTCTGATAAATTTTGATACACATGTATATTAAAAAGATTTAGCATTTTGTTAATTTTCCAATGATTCTTGTAACGCGTTTCGTGTAGATCTATGATAGTGCTTTATATGGACTGATTTATGATACATTTTCATATCTTAACATATTGTACTGTTTAGTATCTTTGAAATGTTTTCTCTTATGTGTAGGATAACATATGTTGTTACACGGTAATGCTAACAGTATAGTATGGTGATTAAATTGACTGCTTACATCAATGTTTAAGTTAACTCTATTTTTGAGGGCATTGTACCACTTTTTTTAATTTATATTTGATATGTTCACCTAACGACAAAAACTTTGCATTACATGAGGAAATAAACACAACAGTTCTGAAAAATGATAGAAAACTTGATAAAACAGAATAAGGATACAGGACGATTTCAATGAGACAAGAACAAACATTTGTTTCTACTACATGTATTAATATTTTCAAATTGGATATTGATGAAAACTCGAGCAGTTATATGGATATTTACCTGTTATAGTAGTTAATTAGCTTTATGTTTTACAACCTAATCTGATTTAATCCCTTGTTTTCAAGTATTCCTTCTATTCCTACATGGATTTTACAAATCACATACCAGATTTTAAAATGTAGAAATAGAAGGAATAAACCGTTGAAACAGGGTTTGATCTCCAACCTAAGGACGCCTCGTTTTGCACTGCATTACATGTAGATCTATATTTTTAAACGTTTTCAAATGAAATAAATTGAATGGAAAACTTCCGACTATATATTGATTTCTTAAATTCTAAACTGGCTTCAATTATTACAAACAAAACAAAATTTATTTTTAAACATTAAAGACAATATCTCTTTATGAATTTTATTTTCCAAGGAAACCTTTTTCATTGCTTGCCAGCTTACTTGTTTTTGTTTATTACCATCACTCTTCACTCCTAATTATTAAAGTGCAAACGACCTAATCAACATGATAATTGGTATTCAATATAATCATCGGTCATGCATGACATATCCCAAGAAAACGGCGCGTGCCGATAACCACTTCTTAAACATTGATTTGATTTTATTTAGACAAGAGTTATTAGATCAAAATTAAATTATCTATCGAATGTATACCCTCAACGCTCACTAACACATCTATAACATGTCCTGAGTGCATATGACCGACCGTGAAAGACCCTCATGGGTAGTCAAGGTCGTTAAAAAACCTCGTCGTAACTCAGGAGGTTCTGAGCGGTTTTAGACGTACCACATTGCACTAGCTTCCAGTACCTGTGAGTACTCTTGTTTCGGTGCTTTTGTCTATTTTATTTGTTCAGTTTGTTCTTATGTTGTGATTGTAAGCCACTGTTCCGCGTAAGGGAGGATTAAACATGTTTAACCCCACCACGTTCTGTATGTGCCTGTCCTAAGTCAGGAGCCTGTATTTCTGTGGTTGTCGTTGATTCATGTCTATAATATGTGTTCTTCGGAAATGATTGTTATAAATTATGCCGTTAGTTTTCTCGTTTAAATTCTTTACACTTTTCATGTTGAGGACACTTATAGCCGAATATACGGTATGGGTTTTCTCATTGTTGATGGCCATACGGTATACCAAATCTTAGACCTTTTCAACAACTCTCGACACCGACAATTGACACCTACATTTTACAGGAGAAATAGAGGATCGTATCAAAGTATCTAGTTTACAGAAATCTCATACCGTATTTCATGCATTCCAAATTTATGACGACACACTCGAGCTCGGATGAGTCGAAACTCGGATAAGTCGAATATTTTGTCCGGTCCCTTCGACTTCGACATGCTGAGGTAACAATGTATTAACCTATAGCTGTACAATGAATCCAATGGGAATGCAACCCTAGTATAAATCTCAAAACCGAAAATTATACCATAGCTATTTATGGTATAATTTTCAATCTCATAATTTGTCAGAACATTGCTCTGTTCCTGTAATGATTTTCCGGTTTTTATTTTGTATGAATGCAATTTGGAAAAGCAGATGTCAATCATATTTTGTTGTACCGAAATGAAGTTTGTGACAGACTTTAACCATATAACGCAATAAAAAGCAAAATTGAACAAAAATAAGAAAAAAATTGACTTTCACAGTAATACACTAGATCTATTCCTCGATATGATAGGACGACATAAATTACCATACTATGTTAAGATTCTCAAAATATGACGATCATACACTAGCAAAATACCTTAATTGTCATCAAATTGAAGCAAACAACTGATACCTTGCTACGCTTTTTATCAGACGTACGTTGGAACCAAAATACGTTATTTTTCAGAATAGTAAAGCAACAGACTTACTATGCAGTATGGGTATTGCTCATGGTTGAAGGCTGTACAGTGACCTATAGTTGTTTACATCTATGCCATTTAGTCTCTGGTGTAGTTTTCTCTTTGACAATCATACCAGATCTTTTATTAATTTTTACGTTTAACTTAATACAAAATTTCTCAGAATAACAACAGACTTTACCATAATTATTTCTCAAGAACTAAACAACATACTTTTGCTATAAAGTATTACTCCTCTTAACAGATTCATAAAAGTATTACACACAGATTTTTGAGAATTATTTCACATTAACCTCCCTTAAAGTTAAGTTTTCTTTTAAACTTTAATTAGAAAATAATAATCCGGAAAAAGTAATCTGACTGTCACAAATCAAATATTTCAGGATTCCACGACTAAAATTAAAACACAAAAAAAAAAACGGTATTCAAAGTATTTGTTTAACAACGCATTACCCGGCTGCATTCTTACTTCCCAATATTGAAGGTAACATTACAGTTGTTAAATCCTCCGAATGGAACGCAATTCTTAGTCTGACTTTGAAGTTCTACAATATGGTACTTGTCGTTTTCCTTTCCGTCAGAAGAATTGTTGTCAACTTTAATTTTGGATGATTTACAGTTCGGCCCCAAAACGTTTGAAATATGTCGTAGCTGATCATCAGAAGGCCTTTTGTATTTTCGAACACCCTGGACACTGCGGTGGCCAGTTCGCAACATTATACTTTGCTCATCCATACCAGACTGGAACATAGCAGTTGCACATGTACGCTTCCCGCTATGATTGGTAAAGTTGCCAGATAGTCCAGCTTTGGTGCACATGGTTTTCATTAGGTTTTCAAGTTTGTTAGTGCCAAGGTTTTGTTTGGAGAATCTCAATAAACCTTGCAGTGGACGTTTATAGAACTTTAAATTTCCTCCGGACTAATATCCGAATGTCCAATGTAGAGCTCGTATAGCTTGAACAAATCCTTGTCGCTGCTCGGATTTGCGTAATGCTTAATATTCTTGTTTTCAACGTTTTCTGCTTTAACCCACCTTTAAATGTTTTACTTTTGTCTCTATGAACTGAATATACTTCCCTTTATCGTCAGTTCCTATAATAATCTGAGATGATCCAAGCTATGGTGTTCATCTCTCCCACGCAATCAAATAATTTGCACTTATAAAAGAAAACACCGTTTAAAAGAGCCGCTGACGAATCGTACCCAACAACTTCTTTTTCCCATAAAATTATTTCCTGTTCTTGCAAAATGGTGTCTGCTTGCTTAGTTGTCATACCATAGCCTGAAACGATCAAATTTAAATTCATATATTATTTTTGGAATAATGTTAAATTCTAAGGCCAAATAAAAATATGTGTTGTATTGTAACATATTGAAAAATGTAAGTAAGGGTAGGTTATATCAGAGACATATAATACAATTGTATTGTCTCTGGTTATATCAATAACCTAAAATGTAAATAAAAATAAAATAAATTATATAAAATGAAAAATTATTTCATAAGGCCAAATAACTATAAAAGTGTTCGAAGCAATATATATACAATCTGGTATGTTAGAAAGGAAGGTTGCTAGACTGAAATTTTTTTATTATAGATTTTAACAAGGGATTAAATGTCAAAGTCAATTTTAGAGTGACCTGGCTTTGGTATATAACATCCCCGTCCCAGCACTTACACTGCATACGACGTTGATCAAACAAAGGTCAATGGAACATAGTTATGTACTATAAACGTAGCGGCACGGACGGACGGACAGAACGATTTCTATTATATATCTCAAACTTTGTTTGAGGGGTATAATTGACAATATTTTATAAAACATTTTAATTTTGAATATGTTTTTCTGGTTATAAGGCTCAATACATAAAAGTGTTTTAAGATAAAATACTAATTTAAAAAAGTAAGATCATGAAGATAGGGTAGACAGAAATCACACCAAAAAAATGAAATACACTGAGGACATCTGGACTTTAACCTATAGTTGTGCAATGGAACCTATGGGAATGCAACCCAGTATAAATCTCAATAACCGAAAATTATACCATAGCTGTATCTATGGTATACTTTTCTAATTATACCATGGTTTTGTTGTATATGGTCTTCTAAAAGAAAAGAAAGATAGAAAGACCTGGCCGCAGCCGCCTGAATTTTTACATTGGAACAAGAGAGTCAGTGCGGGGCCACTAAGCTAAACTGCCCGCTTTGCACCAGCCGATATAAATGAATGCCTAGGGTGGGAATCGAACCCACGTACACCAACTCCGTTGTCCTATATTTTAAATGAACAAAAATCGCTCCCAGAACAAACAAAAAGAAAACAAAGTTTAAAAATATATGAATGTGTGAAGATATATATTATACTGGAAAATATAAGCTGATTTGCGGTTATTGAGATGTACACTTGGATTGTTTTCCATAGACTCCACTGTACAGCTACATGTATAGGTTTAAATTTGCCGAGGCGGACATTTTATGGGGAGGGCACGCCCTTTTAAGGAGCTTCATATATGGTAAATGCATAGACTTTTCATTGTATTAATCCAACTGTTGGCTTGCTAGATCCACCTGTGAAAATCCTGGATCCGCACTTGATTTGGTATACACTGATGACTTCTAGACGTTAGCGAGGTTGCTTAAGTAATTACAATAATGTTGGACCGTTAAATTGGATAGCGTCTAGTTTCTCTAAATGAAGCTTAATTTTTGTTTAAATTATCTCAGAGCTCCAGATAAGAATTCACAAATTGGGGTTTTACCCACCATTTTTATGTAATTGGGTGATAAAGTTTTTAATTGCATTATCAATTCCAATTCACCCTCAAGCAAATATCAAATTGGGTTTTCACCACCAAGCTCCTTAATGTATTGGGTTTTTCATCAACACAATATTGAATATTTAGGCATGTTATAATCACATTATATCAACCCCAGATGTGTTTCCATCTTAAATATGTTTCTTTCTTTGTATATTTGCTTAGCTGTTTTATTTGGTTTATTCACTGACGAGCAATTGTACGTTTAATTTGTGTCCCGTTTTAAACGTTCTGTCAGTTTTGTATTTTCTCAAAACTTATGTAAACTGCAGCTGGTGTCACTAGTTGGACAGTAACTAATTGCCTTTCTAGATCCCATATGATCACCCTACAGTTTATAGTTGGGGTAGGTGTGGCTAAGTGTTTAGATTTTTATGTAATATATGTGAAATTTAGGTGCCGTAACAGAGCTCCAGATAAGCTGCGTATTTGCGTGATCACGCAATACAAATAATTAAAAACCCAATGCAATTACCTATTGCAGGGTTCAATAACCCAATTAATTCAAAGGAAAACCCAATCATATGCCAAAACCATGAGTTCTTAACGCTTTTATTCGCTATTGTTTGCGTTATTTACCCTTATCTGATTACAGTCGTCGCGTAAATCTATTTTTATAATATTTATAATTGGAAATGTCCTTTCGTTCTTAAGATAGAGCCCTGCATCAAGTAGCTGTAATGGGTCCCTGTTGGAATTTTCCGTTTGCTCAAAGGTACACGTGTTTATGAAAACATTTCGATCTTCTCGGGGTTTATCTAATTAGCGTGTGACATGCTGTCATATTTTTCGAATTGCTCGGGATTTATCATAACATACAATGAATTAAAACGAAAGTAAATGTCCGATAAAATATTGAATAGAAGCATGTTTTCGGCTTCTTTTGATAGCTGAGGGAAAGTTATGATGATAACAAGACTCAGCTAGTGATTTTAGGAAGCGTCCATTGAACGCACGGGCGTGTTTGCGTACCTTAACGAGAACATTGCTATAGAACGATAAACACGGGGTTTCGTCAAAAACGAAATCAGTTGGAAAAAGTGAAAGGCCAAATCAATTATGACATGATATGTAGTTGGAAAGCATCGGAAACCAAAAGTTCTGATAAGGGACAACTTAACCCAGATTTATGTAAATTGAATTAAACAAAAACAGTTTATATATTATTTTTTTTCATTTTAGTTGATGAATGAATACACATATCCGTTTTTTACGTCAAATTATGCAGCTTGACACTTTCTTTGTTTTGGTCTAATTGTTCTGGATGCTTAAGATAGTTGTCTTATTGGCAAGTGCAGTATAACATTGTCATTTATTTACTTGATGTTGCAGAATTATTTGTAAATTTAAGTTGAATGTGGTCTCCATCATTAAACCACCCTATAAATCTCAAGGTTTTGGGGTATATCTTAAATCTGGGAACTACTTTTTATTTTTATTAAAAAGTAGATCTGGCAAATAGGTGAAAGGACTGGCAAAACTTTCTTACGGCAGAGCTCAGATAAGAATTCACAAATTGGGGTTTTACCCACCATTTTTATGTAATTGGGTGATAAAGTTTTTAATTGCATTATCAATTCAATTCACCCTCAAGCAAATATCAAATTGGGTTTTCACCACCAAGCTCCTTAATGTATTGGGTTTTCATCAACACAATATTGAATATTTAGGCATGTTATAATCACATTATATCAACCCCAGATGTGTTTCCATCTTAAATGTGTTTCTTTCTTTGTATATGTGCTTAGCTGTTTTATTTGGTTTATTCACTGACGAGCAATTGTACGTTTAATTTGTGTCCCGTTTTAAACGTTCTGTCAGTTTGTATTTTCTCAAAACTTATGTAAACTGCAGCTGGTGTCACTAGTTGGACAGTAACTAATTGCCTTTCTAGATCCCATATGATCACCCTACAGTT
>JAASAO010001264.1:0-25913 GCA_017311375.1 Mytilus coruscus
GTCTTCTGTAGTAAACATAAGTCGGTTGTGCGAAAACTTTGAACTGGACTTTCATGGAAATAAAAAAATGTACACAGTCTACTGATAGAATGGTTTCAAACTTGAATTTCCGTGTAAAATCTGTAGGAACACGTTGTCCTATTGATTGGTATAAGAATGGCGCTGCTTGTTATCTGATACGTCACGAAAAGAGAACATGGTTTCAAGCAAGAGATTTCTGCCAAAGCAATGGATCTGATCTAGTTAGTTTCCATAGTATAGCTGAAGTTGATACGCTTCCGAAAAACCAATTAAAAGAAGAACCGTATTGGACTGGATTGAATGAAATTGATCATAAAGGTACATTTAAATGGAGCGATGGGACTCCACTGGATTATACAAATTGGAACTTTTACGAACCGAACCATTGGAACAACTTTGAACATCGTGTCGAACTTGGGCACTTCACTCACAGAAAATGGAATGATGGTAATTGCTATATTTCACAAAGTTTTATCTGTAAATTGAGTGTTACTGATAAATGTGGAAATGGCAATTGGTATCTACATAATGGATCGTGTTACCTGTTTAATCCGCCTGATGATACGAAGTTGTCATGGACTGCCGCTCGTCAATTATGTCTACGAAAGGGTGCAGATTTAATCAGCATTGGTTCGGATAACGAATTTTCATTTGTTCTGAGTCAAGCTTTTCAATTATCTACGTCAGTCAAATGGATTGGTCTAAATGATTTCGCGTTGATCGGCAAATATAAATGGCTTGATGGAACTGTTTCGAAAAATCTAACATGGGATTATAGTGAACCAAACAATGATCAACATTATTGTGTCTACTTTGGAAGACTTGGTAATATTTATGATGCTGACTGTGCAACAATGAATGGGTACATTTGTGAAAAAGTTTTGTGATTTTCATTTTATGAAATTAAAAGAGATTCGTTGGCTTAGAAAATACAAAATTGAGCAAACACTCATAAACGGTTTATAACTTGGTATGTAAGATGCGTGATTTATCAAAAATGCATAGCTATTTTGAATTTGGTAAATTCTATGATTTTTTTTTATTTATTTATTTTGCGTTTAATGTTTATAGTCAATCAGCATTATTTATATGTATGGACTTTATTTCCATACGGTATAATACTGGATGCTTACATCTCTTTAAAGAAAAAGATTTTTGTCCTCAAAACTCGATCTTCATTGTTAAAGGGAATGATTGTTTTGGCTTTAGGTTGCAGTCTTGTAAATAACAGCTCCATAGACTTATATGGAAAACAGTTGATCTCCAAAAAAATGTTTTCCAAAATACTATATAGAAAAAAAATGTTCATGTACTTATATTATGATTTCATTGAAAAAGGATACCATGCCTGGAAATTTGTTTTATCAACCTCGAAGTTAAACTTCATTTTTTCTTCTATCTGTTTGCTGTTTTCATCCGATCGCACTTCTTTAGAACACATGATATTCATTGACTTTTCTTGTTTGATTTTTGAAAAAGGTGCATTTCTTTTTCTCAATTAAAGAGATTTTTAATTCCTCATCTACTGTACATCAATGTACATGCAGTGCAGAAAAAAATCAGAAAAAATGGGACTATTTTAGTTCACCTCATGCACTGGAAACTGAAATTGTGATACAAGACTGGTACATGTATCTCAAATCAATTCAACATTTCTCGAAAAATTACAAAAGAAATATTACGGAAAGAAGATCAATATTCTGACTTGTAGGCAAATTGTGTATGTCTTACTGAATAAATGAAGCTTGAATTACATTGTTTAGACATATACCCTTTGGTGATTTTCAATGAACATTTCATGCATTTTGGCTTAATTTTGCTTTTAAAAAATCTAAGCCTGTAAACTATTTCTAATTGTTTGCTTTATGTGTAATGTTATTGTACATAATACATTGATGTTTTGCAATTATCATAGAAAAACTGTATGTTTGCATATAATGTAATTGTTTATGTTATTTTAATTACTGTATTGTAAAATAAAATCTTTTTTTTTCAAATAAGAGGGATATTGTTTTCTTAGTGTATGTTTAAATTCGTGATAAATAGGTGCCACTGTGTAGCAGAATGTGTGTAGATTTGTTTGCCTTCTTGATGTTTTTGTGGTTCTTCACAGATTGAATTTGGTCTTTACTGTCGTGTGGTTGAATTCTATTGAATTATCATTATCATCAATAAGTTTCTAAGAGGCTGCCATAACTGCCTTCTGAATGCCGTCAGTTGTATATTTTGGGAGTTTTGGCTCTTGAGAATGTTAATTGATGATGTTGGAAAAGTATAAATTAGAACTAGAGATAAAGGATACAACAGATACAGTTAAATCGGCCTCATATCTTGACTTACATCTAGAAATTGACAATGAGGGTCGGTTGAAAACAAAACTTTACAACAAAAGAGATGATTTCAGCTTTCGAATTGAGAACTTTCCATTTCTAAGTAGCAACATTCCAATAGCACCTGCATACGGGGTATATATCTCCCAATTGATACAATATTCCCGTGCTTGCATTTCCTATCATGATTTTCTTGATAGAGGGTTGCTGCTCACAAGGAAGCTATTAAACCAAGAGTTCCAAATGGTGAAGTTGAAATCATCCCTTCGTAAATTTTACGGACGCCATCACGAGTTGGTTGACCGTTATGGAATCACCGTTTCACAAATGATATCGGATATGTTCCTTACGTCGTAACTACAATCCCCTTCCCTTTCATGAATGTGACCTATCGAATTAGACTATTTACCGGATTTGTTATAACATGAGCAACACGACGGATGCCACATGTGGAGCAGGATCTGCTTACCCTTCCGGAGCACCTGAGATCACCCCTAGTTTTTGGTGGGGTTCGTGTTGCTTATTCTTTAGTTTTCTATGTTGTGTCATGTGTACTATTGCTTGTCTGTTTGTCTTTTTCCTTTTTAACCATGGCGTTGTTAGTTTATTTTCGATTTATGAGTTTGACTGTCCCTCTGGTATCTTTCGTCCCTCTTTTATGTAGTATTTTCAAAATAAGCTCCAGACTTTCAAAATGTGAAAACAACACGTTATTAATTTAACGCGTCCAAATCGCTTATCGGGATTTACTTTCATCAGGAACGCTCAAAGCCGAATATTAGAAAGCCAAATATGTATAAGAACTGGAACAGTTGAAGAGCTCAGTCTATATGAACAAAATTACCTGAAAAATAGTTAAATTCATACAAGGTCAATTTTGCCTGGGGAGTTCAAGCTTCAATTTTTTTTTAAATTTCAAAATTTATAAACGGACAATTTTAGAAAGTTTGTTATAAATCATGTCAATACCGAAATACTGACTACTGAGCTGATGATTCCCTCGGGACTAATAGTACACCAGCAAAGGTATAGACCCAGTACTGTTAAAAAATGAAAACAACACGTCATTAATTTAAAGCGCCCAAAGCGCTTTTCTTGATTTACCGTCATCAGGAACGCACAAAGCCAAATATTTAAAAGCCAAGAATGTATAAGCACCGAAACAGTTGGAGAGTTATATGACCAAAAATACCTAAAAATTTAGTATAAGCAGGTAGATCAGGATTCTGTATATGTTGATGAGTGGGATGAACAGAATAAAACAAGGAAGAAATATGTCAGACCCAGATGATTCCAAGACCACAGAAGAAAATTTGAATGACAAAGAGTTAACGATATTGAAGGAAAATGTAACCAAGGTAGATAACTCAGAAGCTATATCTTAATTGAGACCAAATCCTAAGGAATCAAGCGTATTTAAAAGATGCACAGAACACATATACGTTTTTAAATGCATATAGAATCTGTAAACTATTCACCATAGCCTTTCATGAACATTTTGAGCAATCACCAGACTGCAAGGAAACTTTTAATTTGACTATGATGTCGGGGAGCAGAGAATTATGCGTTGGAGAAAAAAGGGGTGAGTACCATGTGTAACTACGAGTCCTTGATGAACTTCTTGTATGAGAAGATAGACGAGGATGGAAAAAAGGCAGAAAAGCAGATCCAACCAACAGAAGGCTGCAAATTGGACTTGCAGATACAGGTTTTTAAAAATACTGCATTGTGCAAAGTGATGCGACCGAAAGTCACCTATAGCAATCAAGGACTTACATGCAGATTCAGTACAATGAATGCAGTGAAACTAAGGTCAATATAGAAAGAGACAATATGAAACAGCGGCGATAAAATGTAAAAAAAGCACCGGAGAACTCCGGGTTCCTTACTAACAGTAAATACATACCGAGAGTGACATACAATACAACAGTCCATTTTAATGTTGTGTTTCTGTTGTGTCGTAGTTCTCCTCTTATATTTGATGTGTTTCCCTCAGTTTTAGTTTGTTACCCGTATTTTTTTTTCTCAATCGATTTATGAATTTTGAACAGCGGTGTACTTCTATTACCTTTATTTTGGACCCGGTGATGGCTATACTAATTTGTTCATTTTGGTTTAGAAGCTCTTCGTCTTTTGATAATCTTTGGATTTTAAAATATTTTGTCCTCGAGCACCACCAAAATGACATTGATTGTCGAAATGCCCATCTGGTGTAGACAAATTGGTACCGTTTATGTTTTTACTACCACTGGGTCGTCGCCTCTGCTGGTGGACTGATAGTCCCCGAGGGTATCACCAGACCAGTAGCCAGTACTTTGGACAGAGGAACAGTCAAACTCATAGATCGAAAATAAACTGACAATGCCATGGTTAAAAAAGGAAAAGACAAACAGACAAATAATAGTACACAAGACACAACATATAAAACTAAAGACTAAAAAACACGAACCCCACAAAAAAACTGGGGGTGATCTCAGGTGCTCCGAAAGGGTAAGCAGATCCTGCTCCAAATGTTGCAACCGTCGTGTTGCTGGTGTTATTACAAACCCGGTAAATAGTCTAATTCGGTAGGTCACACTAGATAAGCTTTGGGATTTTGAAATGTTTTGGCCTAGAGCATTTCTGAAGAAACATTGATTGTTGAAAATGTGCATCTAGTGCAGAAAAATTAGTACCGTTTATGTTATATCAACATATTTCACTTAGATTCAATTAAGCACAAAACACCACAAACAGTCACATCTTTTTATGACGAATATTTAAACTTGAAATTTATACATTTATAAAACTTTCGCTAGTGAAATTTTGTCACGTATCCTTTAAAATCATATTTGTCAATTTTTAATTGAATTACAATTGACAAAATTTCCGGTGTACTTTGTTTGGAGATTTTATAATACACTCTTTGTTTTTCCTAGAAAATTCAAATTTCCGGTCATAACCCAACAATCTCACGTTCAAAATATTTCAAAAAGAGTTACATTTTCTAAATCATTTTATAACATAAATAACATAACTGTTCAAATTATTTAGTTTCCAGGTATTAGAATGAAAATAGGATAGTGTGTTATTAAAATTTGCTGCAATACAATTTCGATAATAAATTTGAATTAATGAGTAATCTCCCTTATGCAAAGCTCTGATTCTTGACCTGGTCATACTTAGAGATCTTTACTCTAAAAGCTCTTCTTTTATTTTCTTTTTTTAAATTTTATATATCCAAATATTTTGACCTGGAGCATCACTGAAGGAAGTTTATTGTCAAAATGCGCATCAGGTGTTCACGTTTACATCAAATATGTTAACATGAAAAAAAGGTCCAATTAACGAATTTCAGTTGTTTCTTAATCGACATTTGAGCTTTCTAATGGTTTATTGTTGACAACACTTATTATTATATACATGTGTATATGTTCGTGATAAGAATCCAGGGATTTTCCGTTTTCAATAATCCTCGGAGTTCAGTATTTTAGTTATTTACTTTTTGCAGTAATATTTGTTTAGCAATGTCATATAATGAGCCTGTGTGTATAATTTTGAATCAATCAGAGAACCACACTAAGAAACTAAATAATCATATTAAAAAAAAAATTATACCATGTGTTTATAGATTACTTCTATATGTTAAAAAATGTAACTGACAACAATTTTTTCTAAATAAATAATTTTGGCTTTTAGGCTGAAATCCAAGTTACAGAGTAGCATGTTACATTATAACTGCAGAATTTTTTTGTTGTTTGCAAAAGAGGCCTACAGCATGGAAAATTATGTACTACAGTGTAGACATAAGACGTATAATTCATTCTTGGTACCAAAAACAATGTTTGGTAATTGTGTGCTGATACTTTAGACAATCAATAATAGTGCCTGTGCTTCCGCTATTATTCAATAGAAAAAAATAAGGGTTGGTTGGGCGAGCAAAAACAAATGCAATATGATTTTAAGCCTTTACTATTTGATGTTTTCAGAAAAGCGCTTCGGACGCATGGAATTATTAAACGTGTTGTTTTCAATTTTTTACATCACTGGGTCGATACCTCTGCTGGTGGACTATCAGTCCCCGAGGGTATCATCAGCTCAGTAGTCAGTACTTCGGTACTGACATGATTTATAACAAACTTTTCTAAAATTGTCCGTTTATAAATTTTTAAATTATAAAGAAACTAAGGTTTCAACTCCCTCAGGCAAAGTTGACCTTAGATGAATTTGGCTATTTGTTTTAGGTATTTTTGTCATATAGCTCTTCAACTGTTTCGGTACTTATACATCCCTCGGATTTCAAATGTTTGGCATTGAGCGTTCCTGATGAAGGTAAATCCAGAAAAGCGCTTCGGACGCATGGAATTATTAAACGTGTTGTTTTCAATTTTTTGATTCTTGTGATGATGAATAGGAGTTTATTGTCTAGAAGCAAGTGAAATGCATATTCAAGACAGGATCATGTTAAAGTAACACGAATTTGAATCCTACTTTGTAGCGGCTGTATTTTTTAAAGTACTAGGTTAATATTAAATTTAAAATACAATCCTGGTGTCTATAATGCGTTTATTTAACATTGATTTCATGAAGATTCTACCTTTAGATCGTCAACTTTCATAATAACAGATATTCTTCGTCAAATGGTAGTTGATCCTACTAAAGTAACTTCTACTAGTGTCACCCTGATTGATCATATTTACAGCACTAATATAACAAGTATTATCAATGTCATAGTATCATGATATGCCCAAGATGGTCATTATCCTGTTAGCTATACTGTAAACAAACTGGTGACTTTCTGCTGTTTTCTGCCCTTTTGTCAGGTTTTGGCCACATTCCCAATATCTTTTCTCGATTTTAAATTTGCAAAGATTATTTGAGACCGATCAGAGTCAAATTTTGAGATAAAAAAAAAAACAACAGAAACTTAGTAACATTATTGATGAAATCTTTTACGAGTTTTATCAACCATTTGATATAATACATGAAACCACTTATACAAAATAGGCAATAGACAGGTAGTTTTACTTATCTGTCAATGTTTAAGATAAACATGCCCATATTGATTTTAGACAATTTTGAAAAGAGGTCTAGTAACACGCTTACACCGACACCGATACCCACACTGACTTTAAATTAGGGACCGTACAAAAATGTCTTGAATAAATGACCTCGTCAAACTTGGTTACAGTTATAAAAAAAAGTGTTTTTGATATGAAAGTTTTTATTCGTAATTGTATATAGAAACACCAAATGCTCTCATAAGTTTTAGATTTTTAAGTAATGCATTTGTCATATTCCATGAGGTGGGTTTTTTTGTGTTTTTTTATAATTATTTTATTGTTCCCGTTTGCAACCTTCAAAGGGAATACAGCGTTGCGATATAATATACAATTGGCGAATTGCTTGCTAGAAAGCATTCAGAACATAACTCAAGTATCTTATTATATATGTTGTGTACAAGATGTAAGTTTGTACAAATTATAATTTGTACAGGTTTTTTAACAAGTTATAAGTTTTTTGACACATACCTTTTTGCACCAGGAGATTAAATTTTATCTTTTAAAATGTATCAGTTTCATATTTTAAATTCAAATGTATATACTTCAACCTAACATTTAGTGATATTCTCTTTGTCCTCATACTGGAAGTGGTTTAAATTCTAATTTTATTTTTCTCCTTATACCAAATTCATATCCATAAAAAGTCTTGTTGTGTTCTTCCAATGTATTTTGTATCAATGCTCAGTTTTAGACTGTATCAAGTAGTCAAGGAAATATGATAGAAATATCCGAAACGAAAGACTGTGTGCTTGCATCACCCATTTGTAATAAGGGGTTCATAAAACACTGATAACTTGTACAAAATATCAGTACAAATTACAATTTGTACAACATTACAATTTGTACACAACATATATATATTATATTATAAGAGTATATTATATCAATGTAGATCAACAGTTCATAGGACTATAGTGGACGTTTCAATAAATTAAGTCTAGAATAAAATGGCTGTAGTGTAAAATTCTACCAGATATTGACAAAAGGAAAAATAACTGCACAAGGTAAAACGAAATGCTAAAAGTAATAAGTAAATAAAATAATAAACAAAAGAAAGTTGCCAAAACAAAACAAAATATTTGTCGAATTATAAACTTTTCCCAAACTAGACACAGACATATTTTTATTCACTCTTTTCGCCACTCTACCTCCTTACAAAAGCATATGATATGTACATCAAAATAATATTTGATGACTCGCCTGGTGTTGATTTGTAAAGTGGTAGTTCTTCATAGGGAATATTTCAATTTAATACCCAGGTATAAAAATTAGTAAAGGAACGTTTTATACTAAATAAATTCGTTTTCTGGGTGTTATCAGGGAATGTACGGAATTTTACAATGCATTTTCAACACAGATTTAAAATGCCGTACATTTTTGATACAACAGGATACAAAATAATATAATGTATATATATATTTATATGGTATGTTTCACTCTATAACATTCTTTGCTTGTTACTGTTTCTGATTAATGTTCTTCTAATTAACACAATGCCCTTCTTTTTTAAAGTACTATCCTAAAACCAGTCAATTATCAGCTATTACATAGAGCTAATAAAGTAGCAAGTTATTCAAAATAAAAGTATTTAACAGTATCGAGTTATGAATAAGAAAAAAAAATATTATAAATGCATGTGGTCGTTGATCTTTTTGAGATGATTCCTTCTCAAAGAGGTTACCTGTAGGCATAGGCATAGGTGTAAGCGTCGGTATCGAATAGTTTTCGAAAATGTCTACTAATCGTTTAAAAAATAAATATCAACCAGAATGGCAAACTGATTGAATTTGAAAACAAATTCCAAAAGACTCTGAAATTATATAAAATATAGTAATGAAACTAGTTAATGTATTCGTTCATAAAAACTATATTCTATGAATGCCGTAGATAATGATAAAACTGTCAAAATATGTAGAGACATTTGAAGGTTATGATTTCCACAACAACACAGGAATTGGCATCTTTACACATTAAGGACAAGCAAATACAAATGATATTGCTATCTGATTAAATGATCATTTAAGCAAAGTATCAAAACTCCTCTCACAAGTTTGAATCTAAGTAAATCTATAACTTTGTCTTATCGAAAATAAACTTGATGTTAAATTGCACTGTATGCTGTCGTAAATGATCAGTTTTAACAAGGTCTAAAAAATCCAAACATAACTAAATCAACTGAGGGAGTTGGGCCAAGATTTTTTTAAATATCAAGATCGATTGTAACAGTCTCTCTTACTCACATAACACATCTAAGTTTATGTACAGGAATAATTTCTTATATGTAATAACATTTGCTTAGATTGCTCCGATACCTAGAGGAGGGGGATAAAACAGATCCAAACAATTTTCGACCCATTTCAATGTTATCCACTGTGTCCAAGTTTTTTTAGAAACCTGTCTATAAACCACTGTATTTTTTTTAACAACACACAAATTATATATACAATAGCATTCAGGATTTAGGGGAAAATCTGTTTATATAGCACTCATTATATCAATTGATAAATGGTAAGAAGAATTGGACAATATCAATTGTACTACTATTCTCTTTTTAGATTTTAAGATAGCATTTTAGACTGTAAATCACAATATCATTTTGTCAAATCTAAAACTATAAAAAATGTGAAGACCACTCTGAAAAATGTTTTTTTATCCGACCTATGACACAGAGTGCAAAGTTGATGATCGCAACTATATGCTGATGATATAACGTTGCATTTTTCATCTCAATCTATAACATATATTTTAATAAAGACTCAGAGAATTTTATCAAATGGTGTAAAGAAAATGATATGATGATTAATAACATTAAATCAAACTGTTGCCGTTATTGTGATGATATTTTTTCGTTGAATAAACAGCAATTGACTAAATATACTGTCGAAATTTACCTAACGGAATATAAACGATAATAACTGTCCTTTCTAGATTTACACATTTCCGACAAACAAACAACAGTTCACAAAACACAACATAGAAAACCAAGGACCGAGCAACATAAACCCCAACAAAAACTGTGGGGTGGTCCAAGGTGCTCCGGAAGAGTAAGCTGATTCTGCTCTACATAAGGAACCCGTCGTGTTGCTTTAAGAGGATCATTTTATTCATAGTCATTATCAAAACAGTATTAAAACCAAAATATCTACATCAACTTTGATCTAAGTCATTGATATTGATGTCTGTAGTATTAAGAAGATTTAACAAAAGTTCGATGATACGTTTGTAGAAATCATATGATATATAAGAATGAGATTACCATGATTGAAATACACAACAACATAAATGTATAATATTTGAAAAGGTAATAATCACTTACGAACGATTTCTTACAACAGGTGATGCATTAGGGTTCTGTGAAAAGATCAACGGGAAATTGTGGTATTCATCTTTATTTCGACTTTACATAAATAATTCACTCCATATACACTTGAATAACACAGTTTCCTGTTGATCTCTTTATAGAACCCTAATTCATCACCTGTTGTAAGAAATCGTTCGTAAGTGATTATATCTATTTTAAATATTATACAGTTTTGTCGTTGTTTATTTCAATCGAAATTGGTCGCATGTTTTTTAATGTCATACGATAACCACAAACTTACTTTCTTTAAAAATGGGACGAAAGATACCAGAGGTACATTCAAACTCATAAATCAAAAGTAAAAAGACAACGCCATTTCTTAAAAAAAAGACAAACAGACAAAAAATAGTACACAAGACACAACCTAAAAACTTTAAATCTTCTCAATACTACAGATATAAATAGCAATAACGTTTACTAAAGTTTATGTATATATTTTTGTGATAGTGATTGTTTGATAATGCCTATGAATAACGGGATGTATATGGGAAAATAAGCAACCAACTTAAGTTTTAATAAATTATAAACCTAAAATACAAAGAACAAGCACAAATAGCACCTGACACATTTCTGAAATAATACAAAAAAATCGATCCCAGAAGAAAGTTGTAATACAGGTATTTCTTATAATTCATTTACCCAGGAGGCTACTTAAACATGCAACAGAGTTTATCTTTTGTCATTGCATGTCTGTGGTTTTTTTTTTATGAATCTATTTATATTTTTTTCAGGTTAGGAGTTAGAACCTGAACTATTATATTAAATTAAATCTCTTGAGGATCTTCTGAACATTTTTTACAAAGATATTTTTTTATTATTAGCAGTATTGTAAATTTGGATAAATTAGGACCTGCGAACCATAGTAACATATCTATAAAATACAAAATAAAATTAAAAATACCAAATGATACTTTTCACTGAATTCATGAGCTATACGACGAGTGCCACATGTGAAGCAGGATCTGCTTACCCTTTCGGAGCACATGCAATCATATTTATTGGCTATTTCTAAACATGTTTTTGTTATTTTTTTATCTTAAAATATTGAATCTATTAAGTTTAATCAATCAAATGGTGAGATCATGTATTTTACATTTTCCGGTTATTAAGCAATGGCTTTAACATATCAAAAAGCATAGATGCATTTGCTAATGTACTTTGTCTATTTTGCTCGGAGTTCAGTATTTTGGGATTTTACTTTTTTCGCAACTAACAATTAAGTAAAATATGTTGTCAATATCTTATATGGTGTTTGAAAAGAGGTGACAATAAGCCAAAATCCCAAATTTAGAAATGACCTTGACATTTGACCTTGACCATATATTCTTTGTTTTGGACCAAGGACCTCAAATCAAAAGACACTAGGTCTTTATCACTTATGGTTTATTACCAATTAAAATTACATTCTACTTATTTCAAATACAGAAGGGGAAATAACTCTCAAATGGAGTTTCCGGACCGCTTCGGTCAAATTATTTTAAAGATCATAAGGATATAACGAGCAAATTGGTGGAATAATTTTGGTCGTAATCTTTAACGGTTGCGAAGAAGATGCGTACACAAGAAAAACAGTGTTTGGGGAGGTAACTCTAACAATAAAAAATGTTCGGCTAAACAGGGTCAGTTTCAAAAGCGCAATAACTGTTCGATAATATATGCAAAAAATCTAAGCAACATCTTGCGAAACCACAAAGCACCGTATGTGGCGGAAGAAGAAAAAAAAATAATGATAATAATCAGAAGAAGAAAACTAAAAGGTCTTTCCATAGAAAAGTGGAAAGACCTAATGATACATAAATCAACAAAGGACTGCTAGCAGTAACTGACATGCCAGCTCCAGACCTCAATTAAACTGATTGAAAGAGTATGTCTTCATCATATAAAATCAAGTACAATCCCTCCCGTTAGGGGTTTAGTATCATACAATCATAAAATATATGAAAAGAACATAACCCGTTTCATTCCAACAACTAGTTTTAGAATTAAAGTGTTTATTTCCGTTTCAAAGACCTTATGAGTGAATCAATATTTATACCAAAATATGCAATCCTTAATGACCTTACAGGTGTATCGTTACTATATCCTTTCTGAATAAGTCTGTTTAAAGGTTTGGTTAGTTTATGAGGTGAATGCCGACATTTTTGTGATTTATAAAGAATATTACCATAAAATATTGGATGGGAAATACGTTAACGTATAAGATGTCTGCATGTTGATTTATATTAACGAATGATGTCTCTGTACCGATGATGAAATTTAGTAAATGTATTGAGATATCGAAAACCCTTGTGTAATAATTTTTCAGTAATTACTTTCATTGAAATCAAATACGTTGTTACATAAACGAGCGATTGGACAAGTTGAGATATAAAATCACCATCATATGGTTACAAGGGAATGTCACCATCTAAAAAGTAAAATCACAAAAATACTGAACTCCGAGGAAAATTCAAAACGGAAAGTCCCTAATCAAATAAATGGGTAATTAACAATAGGAAATGAAAAATCATCTCTTTTATCATAAATGTTGGTATTAAGCTTCCCGCTATAGTTATAGATATCAAGATTCAGGAAAGGGCAGTGTTCATATTCAGTATTAACTTTATTTAAAGTCAGTTCAGCATTTATTGATAGCCAATATATCATCTCAATATCTAAAAGTGTTATTAGATTTTTGAATCAGATGTTGTTTCGATTGGTATTTGGGGATTTCAGTCATAAAATGTAACTCATACCAATACAGAAACAGGTCCGCAATAAGTGGTGCACAATTAGTCCCCATGGGAATTCCGATAACCTGACTATATACGGAATCTCCATAGCGAACAAAAATGTTGTCTAGTAAATATTCGAGAGCAGTTATAGTATCCAATTGACATTTATTAGCAAAAATTAAAGACAAGAATACTAAAATTATCCAATCCGAAAAGTTTTTATTATCAACGAGAAGAACATTATCAATATAACTGAATGTCAAATTAAATGATCTGACTTTTTTTCTTGTTGTTGACAACTGTTTGAAGGAACTCCGACTCATTTGAAAATAAGAAGAGGTTGTCAAGGAAGCCGAAGTTCATTCCCACAGGCATGCCGACAATGTGTTTGAAAATTCTACCTTCTAATTAAAAACAAGCATTCTGTGAGTATTGCATGGCAATACATAGTCCTCTATCGGTTAAAATTCATTGTATTGGAAAAAAAATTCTAACTTGATCTATAAATTGTCATGGTGTAAACTAAATAACAAATATCAAGTCAATATCTTCAAGCATGATTTAAAAAGTGTTGAAAACTGATTATTTAAGTGATTTTTTTTAGTCCAAGGACCATAACTCTGCACAAAATCATCAGACCGGAACAACATTTGAACTTTATCTGTAACTTGTCATGATAAAACAATATACCAAATATCAAATCAATATCTTCAAGAATTATAAAAAAAATGCGGAAAACTTATTATTTCAGTGCATTTTTAAGTTCTGCACAAAATCGTCAGACCGGAACAAAATTCAAACTTAATCTGTATCTTGTCATGATAAAACAATATAACAAATATCAAATCAATTTCTTCAAGCATGAAGAAAAAAAGTGTGAAAAACTGATTTGCCGGACTGACGGATGGACAGACAGACAGACAGATAGACAGACAGACAGATAGACAGACAGACAGACAGACAGACAGACAGACAGACAGACAGACAGACAGACGGAGTGCAAACCTAAAGTCCCCTTCGACTTCGTCAAGAGGGGACTAAAAAGGTTGTCAAGAGGAAACTCTAGAATACTGATCACTTGTTAATCGGTGAAGCATATCTAGCGTTTTGTTTACTTTTAACACAATATGTCGTACGGTAGCCAAGTGTTTATAAATTTATTGAACATGTCAGTATAAAATACATCAATTATTAAACTGATTGAGGCAAATACATGTTTATTGCCTTATAAATCAAAGAAGACGTTATAACATAAACCATTTGTATGTTTATTTGTTTGATTGGAAATCATATATTGGTAATGACGAACTGTAGATTTCAATGTAGATGAAGAATTTGAAGTAGGGTCAATGCCCAAATAGGTTAATGATGTGTGCGTATTGTTTGATTATACGGTACAGGTATTAAATTGCTGTTAAATATGATGTTATGAAATAGGTGAATGCAACGGTTAGCTGCTTTTCTTCATTAAATAAACTATATTTGGATTCAAAGAAACTGTGTTGAGTCAAGTGAACATTTTAGACAATACGTGTATTACATTTGTACATGTAGTTAAACACTTATTGAAATGTTGTTAATGCTTTTTAATTATTTTTGTTTGATTGAAATGATATCAAAATATTTTGAAGTTGTTTCTTTTGTATGTGCTGTCATTATTGTCACAAGGATATCCTAATTGGATGATGAGGTGTTCGACGAACTTCCAATATGTGATGTATTAGACTGGTCTCCTGTTATAGAAAAATAGACTTGAATAGAGGTTGTCGTTTGTTTATGTGTTACATATTTGTTTTTCGTTCATTTTTTGTACATAAATAAGGCCGTTAGTTCTCTCGTTTGAATTGTTTACATTGTCATTTCGGGTCATTTTATAGCTGACTATGCGGTATGGGCTTTGCTCGTTGTTGAAGGCAGTACGGTGACCTATAGTTGTTAATTTCTGTGTCCTTTTGGTCTCTTGTGGACAGTTGTCTCATTGGCAATCATACCACATCTTCATTTTTATATTGAAAATCGGTCTCTGCTGCTTCTCCGTTGAGTATACTTATTTACTCATATGAGTAACAAAATAGACTGGTCGGTCCAGAGTCTGAATTAAATTGTTGGTACGGGTAATTTGTCTTCCTTAAGACTGTCTGTTACCTTCATATAAATACGGATAAATAATTAAAATGTTGTTTTCAACAAAGATGATTCTCTTAACAATAACATGCTTTAGAAGTAAAAGTTGATAGCTAAACACAAAGCTTGAAAATCACTCAAGGTCTGGCGTACTAAATTATAATCCTGGTACCTTTGATAACTATTTACATCATTGGGTCGATGGCACTGCTGGTGGACGTTTCTTCCCGAGGATATCACCAGCCCAGTAGTCCGCACTTCGGTGTTGACATGAATATCAATTATGTGGTCATTTTTATAAATTTCCTGTTTACAAAACTTTGAATTTTTCGAAAAACTAAGGATTTCCTTATCCCAGGAATAGATTAGCTTAGCCGTATTTGGCACAAATTTTTGGAATTTTGGATCCTCAATGCTCTTCAACTTTGTACTTGTTTGACTTTATAATTATTTTGATATGAGCGTCACTGGTGAGTCTTATGTAGACGAAACGCGCGTCTGGCGTACTAAATTATAATCCTGGTACCTTTGATAACTATTTACAACACTGGGTCGATGCCACTGCTGGTGGACGTCTCGTCCCCAAGGGTATCACCAACCCAGTAGTCAGCACTTCGGTGTTGACATGAATATCAATTATGTGGTCATTTCTATAAATTTCCTGTTTACAAAACTTTGAATTTTTCGAAAAACTAAGGATTTTCTTATCCGAGGAATAGATTAGCTTAGCCGTATTTGGCACAACTTTTTGGAATTTTGGATTTTCAATGCTCTTCAACTTTGTAATTGATTGGCTTTATAATTATTTTGATATGAGCGTCACTGATGAGTCTTATGTAGACGAAACGCGCGTCTGGCGTACTAAATTATAATCCGATTACCTTTGATAACTATTTACACCACTGGGTCGATGCCACTGCTGGTGGACGTTGTCCCCGAGGGTATCACCAGCCCAGTAGTCAGCACTTCGTTGTTGACATGAATATCAATTATGTGGTTATTTTTATAAATTTCCTGTTTACAAAACTTTGAATTTTTCGAAAAACTAAGGAGTTTCTTATCCCAGGAATAGATAACCTTAGCCGTAGGCACAACTTTTTTTAATTTTGGATTTTCAATGCTCTTCAACTTTGTACTTGTTTGGCTTTATAATTATTTTGATATGAGCGTCACTGATGAGTCTTATGTAGACGAAACGCGCGTCTGGCGTACTAAATTATAACCCTGGTACCTTTGATAGCTATTGCTGACGATACAACTCTTTTCCTAATATCGAAAGAAGAAATCCGAACAGCAATAAATCTACTAATGTATTCTTTATCTTTAAATCTGAATTTGACGAATACGTAAGACACAATCTAGACAAACAATACACTACAGTGTTTCAAAATTTAATTTAAAGAACAGAAATTTGTTTTTCTCCACAAAACAAAACATTTTTATGATATTTTTAAGCAAACAGATACATTAACTATATAAATAAACAAAAAAAGCACAATATTAAGTTAATATTCCCGGAGGCCTTCCAAAACAATTGAAAAAAAAAACAAAAATAACAAAAATATCTAACTTCAAAGAAAAATTAAATCAGAAAGTCCTTAAAAATTAAACAAAAGAAAAAATACATACAAGCAAAGTACATGAAACAGTTAAATATATTAATCAGCATAAATATTAAAAGAAAAGGCACATATGGATTCAATAGAAAAATTAATATATTTGATTCCGGTATTTCATTTTTTTTTTTTTTTTTTTTTTTTTTTTTTTTTTTTCCTAGTTATATATAAATTTTAATCAAATAAATCGCTGTAAATACAAAGGTAAACAGCAGAACATAGACATTATTCAATATTACAAAGGTACATATGATGAGAATTTTAACAATACAATGGAAATACATATGTATGTTTGCATGTTAAAAATATGTAGTGTATATTAAATGGAAGACCTTAAAATATGACAGAGGAGGATTCTTAACGATTCTTTAAACATCATGTAGTTCAGAGTTTTTGTAGAGGTTTCTACACTTGAGAACCAAGTTTGGGTAAACTGGTCTCCTGAAGTACTAGTAATTTAACAATTCGCTTAAGTCAATTTGCATCATACAAGGGTTGATATGTTCATATACTTGAAAAGCCATATTCGTTTATGGTGTTTTCCATTCTTTGTAGCCAAGTTGATCGGAAATTTGTTTCCAGTGCCATTTGAGTCATTAATTTATAAACAATTGAGCACAGTTTTATTTTTTCCCGTTGAACAATTTTGTCCAATATAAAACCATTCTTTTCTTAATATCAATTAATAATGGATATCTGCCTAACTTGCCATTAATCATAGAGTTAGGTGTTAAAGATTTAACGTGGAGTATAAGTTTACAAATTTCAGATGATTTTGTTTTAAGAATATCGTTGTTACAAGCTGTAGATTTTTTGTTTAAAAGTTTGATCATTCAATCTTGAATTTATCTAAAATCTTTAGTTACCTTATTATCGTTTTTCGTGAATTAATCCAAGTAACAAAACCAGACTATTTAACGGTTAAAAAAAAATAACTCAGAATGATACATGAAGAAGATCCAATCTTGTCGACCTGAGCGAATAATAATATAGATATAATCAATTAACTAGATAGACAATCAAATGTCAGACCTTTCATACATTTAACTTTTTGAATTTTTGGTTCTCAATGCTCTTCAACTTTGTACTTGTTTGGCTTTATAACTATTTTGATCTGAGCGTCAGTAATGAGTCTTATGTGAACAAAACGCGCGTCTGGCGTATGAAATTATAATCCTGGTACCTTTGATAAATATAAACATTATTGCAGCTTGATTATTTAGTATCCTCGTCAATATAGTCATCCATTCAAGAAACATAAAAAATGATGGGATATAAAACTAAACACTTAAATTAATCTTGCAGCAAGGTTTTGGAGATTATGAAGCATTTCAAGATTACAGTTGTATGTGGTAAGGTCTATACTGTACAACATTAGTCAAAAAAGGGTAATATATAGATATTGTAAAAAGAAAGACATTCATGTCTAAAACTTAACGATATTGATTATTATTATCAGCTTCAATAACAAGGTCTCTATGATAGCCATTTGATCAATCAATTATGTAAGTGACTACTATGTAAAATGTTGATCAGTCTTTCTCCTTCATTATACGAATAAATAAGATTTGGATAATTCTTTCATGAGACCCTACCCTACAACACAATTATTAGTTAAAATATCCCTTTGGTATCTCCCGCATCTCTTTTAATGATAATTGATAAACTTCTATAAATAAAATACAAACTGAATAATAATAAGAAAACAATATCAATTCAATCGAGCATTAAATGAAAATTGGTAACTAGCTACATTTATAAAAGGTTGCAATCAAAACACATTACACATGATAAATACAAAACGACAACAATCAAATCACGAAAGAAATTATAATTTGAAAACAGCAACAATCAAATACTATTTAGTTATTGACAAAAAGCTCAAATCAGATGTTAAATGAAAATAACATCAAAAATGCATAATTACATTTTATATCAATGACATAAGATATATGCTTATGTTTTTATAACATTTTAATATTTAACGGACATATTTAAAACCAAACGTTACAGTTTCAATTCAACATATACTAAATTATTTGAAAATAACAATCACGTCTTTGTTAACATCAACGGTAAATATTACTTGTAAAACAAAACAAAGAAAATAATCAAAAAATATTTTTTTATCAAATTGCCACAGGAGAGTTAAAAAAAAAGAAGTGTGTTGTCAAAAGCAGCAAATAGTTTCAGGTAAAGATAAAGAAAATAATTAATAACCCTTATTTCATGTAAAAAAATGTTTTTTTTTTAAACCGACGTAGAATTATCGCACAATCATTCAACTGTTTATCAATAACAAATAAAAATAAATTCAATTGTATTTTTTGTATTCTATCAAAAAAATAAATTAGAGGCAACTGTTGTTTTATATATGCTCAAATCTCACAAATACATTTAAAGACAAAATTATGACTAATAAAAAAAACTCCAAAAGGAGCCAGACCGGATGCGTGTACAGAGTAACTTCCTTTGCATCTTTCAGGCGAATCAAAACCGTTAGTCATACTGTCAAAATAAGACATAGTAAGTTAACTGACATGAAGACTTTTATGGAATTTAAAGATCAAATAGACCATGAACACATTTTGCTAGTGAGTTGTGGTATAGACACCTCGTATGAGTCAACCAATTGATTATTGTAACTGTATAACCTATGTATTGTCGATTCAGATGTTCTTCTACATAATTTTAAAAAGAAGATTGAGTGCTATTGTCGATGAGACAACTCTTCATAAAAAACCAAATGGCACAGAAATTAACAACTACTTGTCACCGTACGGCCTTCAACGATGAGTAAATCACATACCGCATAGTCAGTTATAAAAGGACCCGAAATGACAAATGTTCATCAATTGAAAGGAGAAAAAAAGAAAGCTGAAAGCCTAATTAATGTACCAAAAAATGAATGAAAAACTAATATGAACCACTGCAACAAACAACAATAACTGAATTACAAAATTAATATTATTACCAAAAAAAACAATACTCAAGTTTACCAGGATCGTTTCTTAATTTCGATTATATGTTTTCTTCATAACTCTATTTGAGGAACTGATATTTTAGATTTAAAGTGACTTCATATCAACAGTCTATAATACTAAATAATTACAAGCCTTATATCTTTGATGAGTGTTACGAGGGAAAAAAATATTTATTTTATCTTTTTTATACATTCCGAAATTATTTGTAAACCATATTTAATTTATCGTTACATACATTTGTGTCGCTTAGTCTTTATTAAACTTCAATTTAAATGTATACATGTTAGTGTATAGTTCACTTCTTTTTTAGAAGTGGATCTTTTTCTGTTTTGCGAATTTCTGATATAGCCTCGTCTGGTTCGAAAATTTCTACTTGCTCTGTAATTTCAAACATATCTTGTGCATCAGAGTTATCCTGTTTTAGATTCCTTTTAGATTCGTCAGACTCATCAGAACCTGACGAATTACAACATGTACAATTGAAATCACAAAAACTTTTTCGCAACAGCTGACAAATAAAACGGAGACTACAATCAGTTATATTTTCTTTATCACAAAGGAATAAACAATCTCTATCAGATCTCTTTTTTTTTTCCCTTTTTAGAAATTTATCATATAATGATTCAATTTCTGAAATATGTTTCTCAATTTCCTCCGCTGGTTTTTTTTGAGAGAAAAATAAAAATAACTTAGGAGATATCAAAATGAATACCATAGAAAGTGTGTCATGCAATAACTTCATTGTGTCCAATTTTCCTGTTTTTTTAAGATTTTGAAAGAGACTACAATGAATATTATAGTGAGGATAGTTTTAAGGAATAACAAAAAGAACCTTTTTCGAGCAGTATAACAATTGTCTACTATATAATCAAACAGTTTTTCATCAATACTGTCTTGATTGTTGCTTTCGAATTCGTAAGATTTATCTGCCTGTTCTTCAAACCATGGATGAATAATGTTTTTCTCTCGAATTTCAAATATGGTATTCAAAAGAACTGTATACCATTCAAGAACCTCTAAGAAATATGTGGCACTATACCCGAATGAAATTATAACAACTAAATACCATCCCCAAACATCCTCTAATCCTGTGAAGCCAGCAATTACTGTATAGGCAAAAGATCGCTCTATGTAAACAAATAAATTAGCATGTTCTCTTACAGTTAACGCATAGATTACCCACGAAAAGATCAGAAAGAACCATTCGCATAAAGAACAACTGTCTTTCAATTTGTTGCCACTTTTGGGTTTTGGGTGTCTCTCTGTGGTTCGAACTGTCTCAGAATATATATTTTCATCCAATGAATTTATTTTGCTACTGGCTTGTTTGTGGTCATTTTCCCTATATTCAGCATGTGGCCTTTTACTTATGTCGGCTTGGTACTGTTCAATATCTACATTTTCTGAATGAGAGCTTGTAATTTCATCAGCTGTGATTAGACTTTCTTTAATTGTCGCACTGCCATAACCTTTAGTTTCAATTTGAATGGTCTTTTCATGGTTTTTTTGGCAACTAAAATTTCGACATTTCAAAAATAATGGAAAAAATATAAACCATATTGCAGGCATTGAACAAAACAAAATGTTTATAAAAGCGTTCAAAACGAATAACAAGGTACCAATAAGTACATTATAAGACAGAAACATAAGGATTTTACAGATATTTTTCAGCGAATTCTCTCCCCTTGTGTCCACCGAACAAAACGAGTATGAGAAAATAAAACGCCAAAACTGAAGAGAAAAAAGCATTGTGAAACGAAAAATCAACTTTTTACATGCAATCAACATCCATCGGTTTTGGGCTAAATTACCCTCAGTCTCCATTATGTCCTTCACAGGAATAAAGAATATATATTTGCTGCGGACACAGAATGACGAGTACGAACACTTTGGGCAACCAGTATCTTTACCTAAGCAAATGATAAAATCATCATTTTCATTATAAAGAATATATATCCATACATTGCATACAAAATATGATATAATCGATAATGTAACAGGCAACCATGGGATATCAAAACATTGATATTCTGGAATTCCATATCTATAAATTTTTGGGAAGTTTACGTACTCGTCCTTTTCAAATAATTCGTTCTTGATATTAAGTAGTTTATATAAGTTGAGTCCTAATACAATCAAAGTGCAAAAAAAATAAAACCGAACAATAGGTGCATACTTTACTGCTTTATCTGTTCGTGATTCTATATTATGCCATGATGAGTAAAATATCTTTTGCATGATTCGAGTTAAACCATACGGTTTCTGATATTGTTCCTTATTTTTGTAGTATTTATGCAGGTCAGCAGTTTTATTTGGTTGGACAATTTCTAACAGATGAATAATAAAAGGATGCATGTAAGCAAGTAATCCAAGGACGACAGTCAGCATTTTGGTTAAGTCATATTTGCTTTGTTCTGTTACTTCAAAATTTCCATTCATTAACGAATCGATGGAAAAACAATCGTAATCATATCCAATCCATACAGTAAAAATAATCCAAATAGCTGTAGTTCCTTTTAAGGTTTTATCATCAAACGAACGATGACAAAGTAGAGAACCAGTCTTATTTTTTGTAATACTGGACCATAAATAGTTCACAATATACTTTGTTTCATTCTCATATGCAATTTCGTAGTTTAAATAACAGCTTGCTGATAATGACCAAGGAATGTCCATTACTTTTGTTCCGTCTTTAGTTATCGTAAAAGTAAGAGAATCGGAATCTATCGGTCGGGACAATTGCCCATACATCATTTCCTTCTTTAACCAAATCCATTCTTGTAGACCATTTCGATATGTCTCTTCCGGCAGATTTTGTTTCAGCTGAATTTCATCAGAACTGTTCCCTTTTAGATAGAGATAAATGACTGAAACCGTTTTATCAGATATGTAATCGTTAAATGTTTTGCGCGCTTTGTCAGTATCAGATGATGTAAAGTTAAAACCACAAGACCCCTTCCTATCATCAGTCGAATTATCAGAGGAAGCATGTCGAATATTACTTACAGAAGTATGATGTGGCACGGGCGCCGTTGATACGATTGAGATGAACAGATAAACGGAAAAGTACACTTGATACATACTATATGTTCTTCACTGATGTGTTTCTGAAAAGAATAACTTCACTGTAGAATAGACAATCTTTTTAACATCGTGGTTCTGTCAAGTGAATTGAAGTATAAGAACTCACTTCCTCAAAATAATAAATGGAATATACAACTACTAACAACAAATAATAACTCTCTGGTGCAAATACGTTTCTATGTTTTGAAGTCACTATTTACCTTTTTAGTATTATATTATCTTATTTTGAAATTAATTTGAGATTTTATTAAGGATGACAGATTCTTTGTTAAAGTTAGCATTTATTGGTATTGCCTAGGAAATAATTTAAATGATTGTCGTGTGTATTATCTTAACATTGGCTTATTTTTAGGGGGAATTTGGCATTGATGAAAGAGCATCAGTGGACAATGCTTTATCTTTTACTACATTGAAAAAAAGGATGTGTATTTTTTTCGTCATGTCGTAAGATTAGTTACATATTAACATGTCCACGACTTCTTTTTTTTTTTATCATACAAAAAATTCCATATTACATTTAAATATTAAATTTTATCATAATTCCACATAGACTTCCAGAAACAAATTTAAAACCACAAATCATTGTTAAATTATAATAGCACCTGAGATCAACCCCAGTTTTCGGTAGGGTTCGTGTTGCTTAGTCTTTAGTTTTCTATGTTGTTTCTTGTGTATTATTATTTGTCCCTTTGTTTTTTTTTTTTTTTTTCATTTTTAGCCATGGCGTTGTCAGTTTATTTTCGATTTATGAGTTTGACTGTTCCTCTGGTATCTTTCGCCCCTCTTTTATAATAAATATGATTTATATTAACAAATATTAATTTAATCGAATAACATGTGCAAATCAATATAAAAATAAAAAAGATATGATTGCCAATTCGACAACTGCAGCTGTCCTCCAGAGACCAAATGACGTAGAAGTATATATATTCAAGTTAAAACTGTATTCAATGATTTCAATAATTAAGTCATCAGTTCGAAAGATATACGGTTACCGTCATGAAATTGGTATTCCATCTACATGATTATGGCATTTTTAAATGCGGCTCTCTACCGAAGTCATGTCAAAAATAATTCTACGACGAATGTTACTACTGAAGCAGAATCTGCTGAGTCTTTTGAAGCACTTAAATTACCTCCCGATTTTAGAAAGATTTGTGTTCCTGGATTATTTTGTTATATATGCAGTGTATTATGGCATAGCGATCGTCTATACGTCATTGGCATAAACAGGACCTATCATTCTTCAATATTTTACAGGAACACCATTTTTAAATGTAGAAGTGATCTATAGAGCCCCACCATCATTAACTTAAATATCATGATTTTGTTAAGTGGCTTGGAAAAATTGAATTCATTTCATTGTGTCATCTATCATACAAAATCAAGATACAACAAACTTTTAATTTTTCCACCGAAAAATGAATTAATTTAATAAAGGGTTTGTATTCGCTATCCGGATTTTTTTCAAATAACATTAGAACACACCCGCGAAATCGCGGGCATTTAGAGCTCGGTTTAAAGTATGTAAACTGTTGCAGGATGAATTTGTGAAGGATTTTATGTCTGCCCAATTTCAGAAAATGCAGGACAATTTTGTAAGCCCTCTCCCATTTTTTCCAAAGTCCATTATGTTTTTGTTTTCTGTTAAATTCCTTTTTTTTTCGCGTTTCTGTATAATATGAACATAAGTATATTATAAATATAGTGTATTATTTATTTAATATCAAACCCAAGTTTCTTCTCAACTGCGTATATTATATAGAGAGTATCTATATATTATAGTAGTATAAGATAAACGCAAAAACAATTGTCATGTCCCCGAGTAATTATGAAAATTATGTGTAAGTTTAAAACCGGAAGTCTTGTCTATGACTTAAAAGTCGGTCTGATGACGGAAACAATATCCGGACGCCTTTAATTTTGTTTTTCTTCCAAAATAACCCAAACTGAATAATTATTAGAATGGATGACAAATGCGACTATGCATGGTACCTATAGGACACAGAGGCACGATGACGATTAATCTATTGTGGAAGGAAGAGAAGCGACACACAAAATGAGGTCTTCTCGTTTACTTAAATAACATAGTACTATAACTCTGGTATGATAAAAGTGAGAGATAAACGATAATCGAATTAACCCAATGTTTAGTGGTCTTTAATATTCCAACAAATTTTGATTAACTTGAAAAAAAGAGTTCATATTTATTATTCAGAAGCGTCAATTTTTTTACAACAATCAATTACCATAACTCTGGAACGATAAGATGAAAAAAATAACGAAAAGTCGGACTTAATATGTCTTCAGTAATCAAAAACAACGCATGTAATTCAAATTAAGTGAGAAAAGGGCGGATCTTTATCTATCATCTGGAAAAACAAGTGGGATCAGGACGGACGGCCGGACAGACGCACAGACAGATAAAAAAGTATAAAACATTTATTTCCTCTATATTGAAAGTCCAAGTGTGGGAAAATATATATATATATAATCCCACACTTGGACTTTCAATATAGAGGAAGTAAATGTTCCCAAAACTCTTAACTTCACGTAAAAGGAAATAATATATATTCTAGGTAATTACTCTTCTATTTAATGTTTCCTTGTCAATTGTTTTATTGGCAAAACTCGTGG
>JAASAO010003574.1:0-10005 GCA_017311375.1 Mytilus coruscus
TCACATTAGTATACAGGTGTACATTAAACTTTATATCTCCATTAGAAATTTGTTTAGAATATTTATTATTTATCCGAATATGAATTAGACATTTTTTTTTAGAAAGTACAAGTAAGATTGAATTAAAGCTGGTTTCTTCCTCTACTTAGATACCTTTACCATACTTGTCATTCTTATCTGAATTCTATACAAATAAAATGATAACGATACATAAAAAAGACAGAACCTCATTGACAAACCCAACAAGACCATCATTATCCATAAGACATCTTTTAAAATAAATACATGTGTCATGAAATAGAAGTTCCTCCATAGTATAAGTTTAAAATGGAAGAAATATTCTGTAATATTATTTCCTCTGGAACAAATATTACAGTATTTGTTCCTGATGGAATAAAGATTATAGAATATTTGTTCCAACTGGAACAGATATTATGGCATTGTTTATAACAAAGTTTCCAGTGAAACTTCTGTTAGGCGGAACAAATATACATTAATATATATTAGTTTGTATACACTAAAAGATTCAAATAAGATAACTTTATTGCAATCAGCATGTAAGAAAATACTTTAGGATAGAGATCGGAAACTGTCAAAGAGACAAAAACCAGACCAAAGAAGGCAAAAAAAACAGCCAAAGGCCACCAGGCCTGACCAGGGTCTTCAATGCAGGGACAAAATCCCTGCACCTGGAGGCGGGCTTCATCTGACCCCTAAACAATAATGTATACTAGTTCAGCGAAAGAACACCAGACTAAACTCTGAAACATACAAAATTATAAGAACGCACAGGAGTAACAAAGGTAAGAAGTTCCGGACTTGGGACAGGTGCAAAAATGCGGAGGATTAAACATATTTTGTGAGACCCTCCCCCTTTACATATATGTAAACAGCATCAATAACAATGTCATATTAGTGGTATAAGGGACAGTACATGAATAAATCAGAAAGCCAAAACATAATACCTATTAGACATAACAAATTAATTAATCAATTGTGACAGCTTTAGTTTCCAACTTTCATTTCAAAAACATCAATTTTTAACACCAAAGATCTTGAACTTGTTCTACTAACCATGCTAACTAAATATGTGATAAAAAAAAATTGACTTATCGGGCCTGGACCACAAATATAAAGGGAAAAATCTTATAGCCAAATGTCTTTGAGCTGAACAATGTGGTCTGACTGTATTAAATTAAAAAACAAACAATACAGATGATGAGGCAGACATATTGATCATGTTTATTTTAATTTTTAGAACGTCTCAAGCAGACCGATGTTCAGTTACATCCTATTACATTACCTATAACCCACAGAACAACCAGGTCCCCATCAGGTGCCAAGACTTGTGCATGGTCACCAGATAATTCTTATTTCGCTTGGCCATGTGGAGGAAAGGTTGAACTGGTACCCTGGGATAACAGAGAAAATAAGATGTGAGTATGATTAACAAATATATTTATAGTTCAATGGAAATATGAAAAATTAGGTTATGATGCCCTAGCTTTAGTTGTATACATCCTAGATTTTTGTTCTATGATAAATAGTTGTCACTGTGGCATAAATACCCTATCTCATTATTTTAATATTATGTATCAGTGAGACATGATCTCAACAAAAAAACACAAAAATAAAAAAAAATATGACTTGCATACAGCTGATATTTTACAATACCAATAGACAATAAAACATGAGAATAGGTAAATATATATTTTGCAAGCAAATAGATACACACAATTTGCACTTCCTCAGGGTTCACCACAGAATGAAAATCAAGGGTGGGGGAGAAAGTTCATCAAATCGGAGATTTTGTGTTGCGTTGTTGAATCGATTCCTTGTGCATAAATTATTATTTGTAAGCCTTACATGTATTTGTCATATATATAGCTAATTTGGTAAGGGGGGGTCTCACACAGATTTTGTAGTTGGTCTTATTAGTGGTCACCACACTTGTATGAACATATTAAACAGGGAGAGTAAACACCTGATGTGGCTTCCCAGATTGCAGGAATATTCTGAAATTTTTTATCTTAATTGTCTTATGGAAAACCACATGGTAAAAGGTCTTAAAAGATACAGAAATTGATAATAAAAAAAATATTCAGTCACAGAATTTCAGTCATTTCAACCAAATTAAGCCTATCTATTCTAGCAGTTTATAAAATCATATGTTTTATGTAGAATTTTATAAATTTAGTCCCTCTTTTCCAATACAATTATGTAAAGGAATTATATATCATTCCAGTTTTACTCTTTTCTTACTTTAAAGAGTTTTAAGATAAGGAAACTCCTATCCCAGATCTAACTGTCTAAAATAACCAGATGATGATGGGAGTTTTAACGACCTTGACTGGCTACAAATAACCAGACAATGTTTGTCTGTCATTTAGGTTTTCCCCAGTATTTTCCCCGCCAAAAGAGATCATGTGACATTGTTGTCAACAAAAGGACCATGTGGTCAGGGAATTCATTTGTTTTCTGGATAACTGCTTTTATAAATCTAGTTAGGATATACACATTCCATTTAAGGTATAGTCAAACATATGCATTTATAAAATAAGTGTAGTTTTTTAACCAGTTTTACTTTTCAAATTAAAGAAACTGGGTCATGATCGTTCATTGGTTGTTACCTTGTTCAACCATGCGAGACCATGTAAATAATATAATCAGCTGTCAGTGTACATCCCTTGACGCAATTAACAATAATTAGATTTCTTAATTGCCACTGACATGATAATTGGATTAGGGATATCTGAAATTTAACTTCTATCTATTGAATTTTCAAGTGTGGCGGACAATAAAATAAGCGTGGCGCTGGGAATTTTAACGTGGTGCTAGAAATTTTAGCGTGGCGCACCGCCATGCTTAAATAGGTTGTGGTGATCCCTGCAAGTTCCTTTATGTGATTATCTCTTTGGAAGAGGATTGTACACTTTTACTTTATATATTTGTTTATCGAAACAGACAAGATCGTGAATAATTTCAACATGGAACTGAATTATTTGTTATTTCATTTTTGATTAAGAAAAAAAAAAGTTCATTCTAAAGAACATGAATTGATAGTGAATAATAAGCATACTCGGTATATTTTCAGGTATAATACATATAAATAAAACCAAATGTGCGGTATACATCAATTTAATGAACTGCAACTCAACAACACAATCAACCAAACATGCCAAAAGACCTTTAGAGGTCAAAATACAATCTTCAACAATGCTTAGGTGCCTGTACCATACTCATGATACTGTGGATTCATTTTATTCGTTGGATACCAATTTTCGTGGATTTCCTGGGTACAGGGGAACCACGAATTTAAAAAATCAACCAAATACAAATTTTCTTTATGAATGTATGCAGTGTTTGGCAAAATCACGAAATGAAACATCCACAAAATTGTAAGTTTGCCACATAACACGAAAATTGGTGCCCACGAAAATAAATGAATCCACAGTATATATATAGCTCTAGATTGCCTTCAGTGAATAGATCAGATTGAGGCTCTATAGTGAATAAATCAGATCGAGGCTCTAGAGTGAATAAATTAGATCGAGGCTCTAGTGTGAATAGATCAGACCGAGGCTCCAGAGTGAATAGATCAGATTGAGGCTCTAGAGTGAATAAATCAAACCGAGGCTCTAGAGTGAATAAATCAGACCGTGGCTCTAGAGTGAATAGATCAGACCGAGGCTCTAGAGTGAATAGATCAGATCGAGGCTCTAGAGTGAATAGATCAGACCGAGGCTCTAGAGTGAATAGATCAGACCGAGGCTCTAGAGTGAATAGATCAGACAGAATATATCAAAGATCTGCCATCGACACCAAATTCTCAAAATACTGAAAAATGTGAAATTATGACAGTAAACAACCACTTAAAAGGTTGCTGTCTTGGGACAGACTCTACAACATGTGACAGGGCTAAACGAGGTTCTTGAAATCTTAATCCTCCCCTTTTACTATAAAGTTTTAAAAGTATTCCTCTAATTGTTTTAAAAAAATATTTAATGTGGTTTTATATGATTATGTTTTTTTCCACAGAGTGTTAAATAAGGACATATTATATGAAGAAGCAGAAAATGTAACGTTACATTCAGATGGGAATTTACAGCACCAGTATGAACAGAGACCAACCAGAATTTTAGATGGCGTCGAAGTTGTTTGGTCCGTTGCCTTTGGTTCTGGTTCTACAAAGGAAGATAATGCTTTGACATGGAGACATTTGAAAGTAGACAAGGGTCTGCTACTAGCTACTGGTCATCAAAATGGTAACATAAAAATTTGGGATTGTAATACAGGTAATTAACTTGTGTATTTTATAGGAAAACAACTTGTTTACTGTAATACAGGTAATTAACTTGTGTATTTTATAGGAAAACAACTTGTTTATTGTAATACAGGTAATTAACTTGTGTATTTTACAGGAAAACAACTTGTATATTTTATCAGTATATTAATTATAACCGGAGAATTATAATGTAGCTTACAAACAAAATAAGGAGTTGTGGTATGATCTTAAATGCGAACACTATCCATCAGAATTCAAATGAAGTGGATGTAAGCAATTCTAGGCAACCATACAGGCCTTCAACAAAAGTCAAAGAATAAAAGCCCCACTGTATAGTTTATACTGTAAAAGACCACAATTACACTTTTGAAGTCTCTTTTATTGCAGTATTTATTATTTCTCTATGTATTCTGTAAATCAGAGTGTTATCACCTTCAATCAACAGCCATTCCACCTGTTTCACAGTTAATTAACCCTGTGTGTACTGTTTATTGCTATTGCTATCATCACTTGTAAGAGTGATTTAAAACCCTGTATGTACATGATGTACTGTTTATTGCTATTATTGTTATCATCACTAGTAAGAGTGATTTAAAACCCTGTATGTACATGATGTACTGTTTATTGCTATTCAGTATTGTTATCACTAGTAAGAGTGATTTAAAACCCTGTATGTACTGTGTATTGTAATTTTTATGATCACCAAGTTATTTTTCATCTTGTGCCTGTACTGCATATTGAAATCTTTATCATCATTTGCAAGAGTTATTTTAAACATTATGTGTACTGTAAACTGTAATCTTTATCATTGCAGGGAAACTACTTCTCATGCTAAAAGACCATAAAGATATTGTTAAAAGTTTAAACTTTGCTCCAGATGGAAGTCTTATCCTCTTGTCAGGGTCCAGAGATGGAACTATTAAATTTTGGGACCTTAACGATGACGGAAATATGTATAAATCACTCAGAGGCAATACTAAATGGGTGTATGATACTAAATGGTCACCCAAATGTGATATGATTGCTAGTGTTGGCAGTGGAAAAACTGTAAGTTACACGTCAGTCAAGTTTCAGGAGATATATATTAGCGCAATAATGAACGCTCAACGTAATGTTTTACTCATTTGGTTTATGATGATGTCCTTATAACAGAATCTGATCTCATGACTTCAAATCTGAAATTTTGTAAATGCACAGAATTACCCATCAAATCAGATACAAAATATATCATTTGTCGTTTTGAAACAGAAAAAAAAAAAAAATTCCAGAATTTTTGTTATTTCCCCATTTAGAATTTACCTGGATACTTCTTTATATTTTTGTGAATGTAAGAAAGTGATTTTCTTGTAAAATACAAGGCAACAATTGTGGAAACACACTTTCAGGAAGTATTTTCAAGTTTTCTCTAAAATAAGCATGGTATCACATTCAATCGTAATGCCTTAAAATAGAAATGTTCTAAAAATGTGTTATAATATGAAATATATAGTAAAAGAATTTCATGCACTGAACCAAAAAATAAATGATAAATACAATATTTGATTATGTTTGTCTAAATGCTATATTTACTTGTGTTTTTTAATTTATCTAGTATTCAGTCATAACATGTTTTAAAAAGCATTCAATTCATTTTCCCATATTTTTATATTGTTCAGGTGATACTGTGGGATTTGTTGAATAATTATACTCCATCTCATCTACATGGACATTACCATGATGTTATTGGATGTTGTTTCTCACCAGATGGCGCCTTATTAGCTACTGCATCTTTTGATACCAGAGTTATATTATGGGATGTATATACTGGACAGTCACTTCAAGAACTTTGGTAGGTGTTCTTTATAATTTTTATTTATAAATTGAATGAGTTATTTTGAAATTTCCAAATTTGATTATATTTGTTAAGGCAGGATATAAGAGCCATTATCTGGCCAATAGTAACATCTTTATAAATCACATCCTCTAGCAAAAAATATTTTTGAGTTACCTTAAATTATTGACATATCAAGATTTTATTGACAAGATCTCAAAATAAGGCTCTTTTGGCTCTTTTTGCAGGCTACTTATCAAGACTAATTGATTTCTATGGAAAGGAAGTGAAACTGGTGACCCCATAATATTTGCATATCATTACAAAAGAAATGTTAACAGCTTTGATATATGTTTCCCAGCTTTTTATACGCCCGTTTACGGGACGTATTATGGTATACCGTTGACCGTCTGTCTGTCCGTTGTCAACATGTCGGACATTAACTCAAAAATGCTTTAACTAATATGCATGAAACTTTGGTGAATTGTTTATATCTATTGACGTGAGCTCCCTTTCGTTTTTTATAAACTTCGGATTTACCGTTTCGAGTTTTGGGGTTTTATTCATTAAAAAAGGGGGGATTTTCCAGTTTGTGGACAATAACTCAAAAACAATTTCACCAATTTGCAAGAAACTTTGGTGAATTGTTTATTTCTATCGACATGAGCTCCCTTTTGATTTTTATAAATTTTAGACTATACGCTTCCGATTAATGGGGTTTTATTCATTACAAAAGGGGATTTTCCAGTTTTGGACAATAACTCAAAATGCTTTCAGCATTTTTATGAAACTTTGGTGAATTGTTTATATCTATTCAGTATTGATGTAAGCTCCCTTTAGAATTTTATAAATTTTACATTTTACATTTCCGAGTTATGGGGTTTTATTCATTAAAATAGGGGGATTTTCCAGTTTTTGGACAATAACTCAAAAACAATTTCACCAATTTGCAAGAAACTTTGGTGAATTGTTTATTTCTATCGACATGAGCTCCCTTTTGATTTTTTTAAATTTTAGACTACGTTTCCGATTTATGGGGTTTTATTCATTACAAAAAGGGGGATTTTCCAGTTTTCGGATAATAACTCAAAAATGCTTTCAGCATTTTTTATGAAACTTTGGTAAATTGTTTATATCTATTGTTGTAAGCTCCCTTTTGATTTTTATAAATTTAAGATGTTACGTTTCCGAGGTTATAAGATTTTATTCATAAAAAAAGGGTTGATTTTCAAGTTTTTGGACAATATCCTTAAAGTGCTTAGAGCAGTTTTCATTAAACTTTGATGACTGATTTATATCTATTAAGATAACCTCCCTTTAGTTTTTTATAAATTTCTGATATAACATTGAGAAGTTATTGTTTGTTTATAGTCTGACAACAGATTTACTAAGTTACATTGCGCAACAGCACAGTGTATTGCACAACAGCAAGAAATCTTTAATTGAATATAAATTCAATTCATATAACCAATTTCAAGTTCTTTGACTACATTTATTCAGAAACCTATAATATGTCAAATATTTAATTACAATCCAAATTCAGACCTGTATCAAGCTTGAATATTGTGTCCATTTTTACCCCAACTGTTCAGGGTTGGACCTCATGGCGTATCCAGCTGCGCTCAGCGAAGCAGTTTATTACATACATTCTATACATTCATGACATTTAAAGACCTATTTTACAAATTTTGAATTGGCTGTATCTCTGGAAGTATAAATGTTACATATACCTTTTCATACAAAAGTTCTGCAAAATCTGAAACATTGCCAAATTATATATAGTTTGCCTTTAAAAGCAAATGAATTATACCCTATGAAATTTAGGTACGAATTAACATTAAACCAAGAATGTTTTGGCAGAAGTGTATTTGCAATGTATTAAAGAAAATATTTATAAATATAGGGGATGCAAGACAAAAGAATTTGATATATTTCCCTTAGAAAAAATATGGAGGAGAGACAAAAAACTATTAGGGCTGTACAAGAATTCAATGCATGGGGGGCATTGGATGCACTTTTTTAAGATCCGACCACTCATAAAATAAAAATTTCGTTTTATAATTTTCCAAATTCTAAGGAAAATACAACCACCCATATAAAATTTAATTTGACTGCCTCCTATCCCCCACCAGATATATTTGGAACAGCCCTAACTAAAAATTAAGTTGAAAATGTGAGGAGCTGAAATTGTTTAAACAAATATCATGGTACTAGCTATTTACAATGATTTCCTGTAGATTTTTTATAAAATATTTGTGTTTGACTATTTCTAATTACAGCCACATGTATCCTCCTCCACGACCAATATTTGCAGCTGGAGCGAATGAATTTTACATTCGAGGAATCTCATTTCATCCACATGGCCAGATGGTTCTTACCATTAACGATGATGGGTAAGACACTTGTATATTGTATAATTCGAACAAAAGGGGACATCAATATACATCAATAAGAAAAATCCATTGATTAAAAAAATACTATAAACTAAAGATGGCTTTTTGTTTTTAATATAGATCTGAAAATTTCTTGCAGAGATCAAAGAATTGACAGTCAAGCACACACAATATATAAATCTTAATTTGTCTCAATGAAAAATGCCAATGAATATAAAAATAAGGAAATGTGGTATGATTGCCAATGAGACAACTATCCACCAGAGTTCATTGTTATATAAAAAATATGGAGATGTGGTATGATTGCCAATGAGACAACTATCCACCAGAGTTCATTGTTATATAAAAATAAGGAGATGTGGTATGATTGCCAATGAGACAACTATCCACCAGAGTTCATTGTGATATAAAAATAAAGAGATGTGGTAGGATTGCCAATGAGACAACTATCCATCAGAGTTCATTGTGATATAAAAATAAGGAGATGTGGTAGGATTGCCAATGAGACAACTATCCACCAGAGTTCATTGTGATATAAAAATAAGGAGATGTGGTAGGATTGCCAATGAGACAATTATCCACCAAAATTTAAATGAAGTGGATGTAAGCAATTATAGGACTGCTATTTATTGGTAGTAGCAAACTCTGAATTTTAAGTTCTTAATGAAATATAATGTCTCATTTGCTTGGAAAGAATATCAATTATTTTAAACCAGAAGAATAGACCAAAATGTTTTAGGGACATAAAAGAATTTATAACAATTATCTGTGTAAATGTTTAAGGTACGTGCGATGTTGGGACTTAGAAGAAGATGACAACGACCCATCATACGTTGTTGAGCAAGCGAATGCTCTGTACTGTACATTCTCACCAAAAGGTCAAAGAATCTCAGTCGGGTAGGTTTACATTAAAGTTTTCATATTTACGGGTTTTGGAAATATACATTTGTGTTTTATTCAGAAATTGTTTTATTTTTTTTTAATAAAAAATTTATAGTTAACAGTTAAGTGATAAATATGAAGATGTTTTTTTCTCTGTAGAATTCAGTTTACCTATAGAAATGACATTAAATTTGTTTCAAAGAAATGATCAAATTGCCGTGGAAACTACTGAAATTCCACCTGGAAAGCCATTTTTGGTTTGATAATGTTTGGTAATTCAACCATATTTGGTATGCAATTGCCAATAATACATAATAATTCGTTTTCCATAGAGATTGTTATAACTTTCTAGTTGGTGTACATTATTTGTTTTCCATAGAGATTGTTATACCTTTCTAGTTGGTGTACATTATTTGTTTTCCATGGAGATTGTTATAACTTTCTAGTTGGTGTACATTATTTGTTTTCCATAGAGATTGTTATAACTTTCTAGTTGGTGTACATTATTTGTTTTCCATAGAGATTGTTATAACTTTCTAGTTGGTGTACATTATTTGTTTTCCATAGGGATTGTTATAACTTTCTTGTTGGTGTACATTATTTGTGGCACAAAACGATTGATTGTTGTTTGCTTA
>JAASAO010000831.1:0-48118 GCA_017311375.1 Mytilus coruscus
CAAATAGAATAAACATCTTTTTATGTTGTAATGTTACACTACTGTCTCAGGTTAGGGTGAAGGTTGGCACCTGTTAAAATGTTTAACCCCGCTGCATTTTTATGCACCTGTCCTACGTCAGGAGCCTGTTGTTCAGTCGTTGTCGTTTTTTGTGTGGTTCATAGGTGTTTCTCGTTTCTCGTTTTTTATATAGATTAGACCGTTGGTTTTCCTGTTTCAATTGATTTACACTAGTCATTTTTGGGCCCTTTATAGCTTACTGTTCGGTGTGAGCCAAGGCTCCGTGTTGAAGGCCGTATTTGACCTTTAATTGTTAACTTTTTATACATTGTGACTTGGATGGAGAGTGGTCTCATTGGCACTCTTCTAATTTATAATAATAGCAAAAATGCATCATCTTCATCAGTTTCACCTCCTCTTGCTTTTTTGTCACAATATTGTATCCTTCTTTCTAATAGTATATTACTTACTAATGTATGTAGTTGTAAAATTATCAAATGGATCATTTGCACATGGAACAGGACCTAAGCTAATATGTGAATTATCTGTAATGTTCAGTTCAAAACCCGTTGGTGAGTCAGCATTGGTTCCACACAATATGACTTTGTCGTCTGTTCTAAACTCAAGGACTCTTATATGGTTTTGGCAATATGGTATCTAAAATTAAATAGATTTGTGAAGTGAAAAAATAAATAAGCACTACCACATTCCATGCTATATAGATATAAGAAGATGTGGTATGAGTGCCAATAAGACAACTCTCCATCCAAGTCAAAATTTATAAAAGTAAACCATTATAGGTCAAAGTGCGGTCTTCAACACGGAGTCTTGGCTCACACCGAACAGTAAGCTATAAAGGGCCCCAAAAAATACTAGTGTAAAACCATTCAAACGGGAAAACCAACGGTCTAATCTATATAAAAAACAAGAAACGAGAAACACTTATGAACCACATCAACAAACGACAACTACTGAACATCAGATTCCTGACTTACGACAGGTGCAAACACATGCAGCGGGTTTAAACGTTTTAATGGTACCAAACCTTCACCTTTTTCTGAAATAATAGTGTAACATTACAACATAGAAAGACACACTATAAAATATCAACTGAAATAGCTTAACTCAATCAAAAGACATATTAACACCAGTGAACATACACTGAACAAATAAATTTGACCTATGATACAATGTAAATACAAAATAAATAAACTAAGGGAAGAATAATAAAAGTAATATGTTATATCGGTATGAAATGTTAAACAATTTAAGAAAAACAATATGCTCGAACAAAAATATCAGCCATTTGCAATAACTTTAAACACAGGTAAATGAAAATAATTTTGTTGTTAGGTATACGTGTACAGTTCCAACAGAGAAAGGAAATATTTTTACAAAATAAATAATTTTTATGTTCATAGTACGAAGTGAAAATTTATAGTAGTACCAAAGACTTATCAAAGCTGGTATATAGACCAGATATAACCCTCAATAACATTAAATAACAAAAAGCATTACAACTAGTATCAACAGGTCAAATAAACAAGAAAGTACTATTTGAGAGTACTCGCAGTTACTGACAGCTAGTTAAAAGCCAAAACAATTAATAATAATAAAATCAAGCATCAGAGACTAAAATCAACTAAAACACATCCCAGGGATTTAGTATTTTAACGTCATAAACAGTCAAAGAAGACATGACTTGTGCAATGCCAAAAATAAATGTATCGACAGACAGTAGGATAGTTAGTTTAACCTCTTTTTAGATCAAAATGAACGTGGGTGTTTTATACATCATGTTTGAAAAGAATACAAATTTAGTTATGTTTTAATTTGCTGATGACAAAATCAATATTAATGTAAATGTAAACTATATTCAAAGATCTAATTACAACATTGTTAAGATAACTTTTACTAATAAGTTATTTAAAGGTTCGATGATATTACACGGATCACATAGTGATTTCCGCGCTTTAAGTACAATATTACCGTAAAATTTAGGATGTGAAATAACGTTTTTAATCAGTTTTCTACAGGTACAGCCAAATTCACTAATCAAATCTTTGTATCTATGAAAGAACTTAGCAAAAGTTTTACGTAATTTATGGTAACGAAATCCCTGACTTAATAATTTACCAGTGATGCATTGATTACGTTCGTTAAAATCTATGACATCACTACACACACGGGCATAACGAACGAGTTTGGATATATAAACACCGTATGATGGAGCCAAAGGAACATCGCCGTCTAAAAAAGGAAAATTAACAATCGGGAATGAAAAATCGTCTCTTCTGTCGTAAATTTTCGTATGGAGTTTTCCTTTAGAGATTGAAATGTCCAAATCCAGAAAAGGACAGCTACTGCTGTTTATGTTAAATTTAGTTAAAGTAAGTTCTGTTGGGTAAATTTCAGTAGTATATTTAGAGAACTCTGGATTATTTAACAAAAAAATATCATCTAGATAACGGAAGGTATTGTTGAATGTATCAACCAAATGTAACAATAACGTGTCTTTATTGAGTTTGGTCATAAACTGAGATTCATAGCAATACAGGAATAAATCGGCTATTAAAGGGGCGCAGTTAGTGCCCATAGGAATACCTACTACTTGTCGATACACTTTATCGCCGAAACGTACATATATGTTGTCCAGGAGAAAATTCAAAGCTTCAATCATATCTTCACATTTCCAGTAAGTGTATCTAGCATATTTTTCTTTTTCGTTACAGAAAAAGGCTTTAAACGAGTTACAGCAAATAAATTTGTAATGAGATTTTTCAAAAGACCATTTAATTAAATATGAAAACTTTTTCTTGATAAGATTGTGTGGAAGTGTTGTATAGAGAGTAGAAAAAGCATAACTGTCAACAGAATTAAAAGGACCATCAAAAGCATGTATTTTATCTTAAACCTCTAAAGAATTTTTAACACTCAAAAAATAATTAATACCATTATTTTCACATGCTTTATTACTAAAGTTAATAACAAGTTCTTTGATAGTAGTAAGGGAGGTAGTTAGAAGCACTGATAGATTGGTAGTAGAACACTTACTAGATGCGGAGATGAAACGGAATTTAAATTGTTTTTTGTGCAATTTAGGTAACCAGTACATAGTAGGGACTTTCAAATGTTCGGAAGAGGCTTTAAGCTGGGTAGTGGCAGTGATATGCTTGTTCACAATTTGACTCTCTGTGGAGCGTACGGACCTGAATGTAGATGAATTTGTAGTTTCGTTTTGGAGAACTTCCGTGTAGTATATGCGTCACACCACCAATACATTATTTGCTGCTTTGTCTGCCGGTACGAACACAAACCGCTTTATGAGTACTTGAGTTTATTTTTATTCTGGAAATGGAATATCATGGACCCTTTTACTTATTTCAGAATTGTTTTCAAAATGAGATATACGAATATTAACAGTATTCATAATTTTATTCAAATAACTGTCTAGAGATTTTTTATCAGATTTTTCACGTTTACACCAATTTTTACAGTAGACAGACAGAGCGTCTTCAATGACCTGACGACACTGTTTCCAATCTATTTTAGATGGATGACGATATTTCGGTCCTTTCTCAAGAAAAGTTATGACCTCACGGTCTTCGACGATGTTGAGGTCTCCTGTAAGGACATGACCATAGGGAACATAACTAAAACTAGATGTTTCACAATCTCAAGTGGAAGGAATATTATTTTCTATATTGACGTCTGATGTAACTGACGTATAATTGAAATCAAACTTCTGCTGTTTTTTTTTTTTTTTTTTTTTATAAGAATACGAAATAATAGGTGGTTCTACATTATCAAAATATGGAGGTATTTGGCTTTGTATGGTAGAGTCATTGAATATACTAGATATGTTAATAAAATCAATACCTCTATTTATATATTTTAATTTAAGAAAATGTTGTTTATGATTTTCAGGTTTATCGATACTAGGAAATAGCCTATGATGACAAAAGGCTGTAATAAAACGGGTGTATTCATACATTGGGCTAAAAATGAAATTGTATCACACTCCAGAAAAATAGCATATAATATACTTATTGGTATCTAACCCAGTTTGCATAATACTTGATGTCTGCCATTATTTTTTTATTATAGATAACAGATCAGCAAGTGTATAATTTATACGATGTTTAATCCGTTGATTACGGTTTTTGCGTTTGTCATGAGACCTTTTATTTCTAAGTCGTTTATCGACAATATTAATGACATCGATTGAAGTTTTAGTTATGTTTCCCTGTCCTAATATTTTGTCATTAAGACCGAGAGGATAAGCTGTTTGAGGTCTTTTTATCCAAAATAATTCGCGAATTTCACGTGATTTTTCAAATTTTTTAGGTCTACGAAAGCGGTAAAGGTGTTCTTGATTTCTTTTGTAATACGCTTGTCCCGTCTGTCCCACATATTGAATACCACACTTAGGTTGGGTTCAAGTTACCACATATATAAGGTTTTGAGTAGTATAGGTTTACCTAGATCTTCTAAATAAAATGCTTAAACTGGCATTAAATGTGAAATACTATATTTTATATACCTATCTTTAAATGAATATAAAAAGTCTTTCTTAAAAGTCATTCATGGAATTATGAGGTATACGTCAATTGACAACAACCAAAAGAAGCAATACAACGTCGAGAAAAGACATCTTCAAAAGTTTAAAATACGATTTCAATAATAGAAAAGTATCTTCACTATTTTCAAAACTATAACCTTTATGTGTGTTTGCTAGCCTAGTAGTTTGCTGTTTAACGTTACTGTTTATTTTTAACATTTGTGTATAGCGTTCAAACTAGTGTTAACATCGATACCCATTGGTCAACAATCATCATCTTTGTGCAATAAGTTATAAGAAGTTCTCATATTTTTGTTAGAAATTGAAGGGTACAGTGATCTATAATTGTTCACATATCTGTCCTTTGGTGTTTAATGGACATTTGTCTCGTTAGCAATCATACTATATTTTAGCTTTGGTGGTCACGTTGATTGATTGACCAACATATAATTAACAAATTATAATCTAGACAACCTACGGATCAATTATGTCAAATTTTATTCATAAAACAAATTGTAAGTAGTTTTGTTGAAAATATTTGAAAAGTTTTATGGACGACAGGCGAGGGACACCAATCATAGATTTCAAAAGCTCATATTGGCTTATCGATAGAATATATTTTTAAGGTTCTTGCTGTTAAAATATTTCGTATTGATAATGATAACTAAATAGATGATTAATGAACCAAACCAGGAGTTTTCAACTACCATAATTTACCTTTTCCTTTGATAAGGTGCAGTAACTAAGTTTGTTTGCTTCAGATGGAAACTGTATAGGAGTCTAAAAAACATTAGAGTCAAAATATTAATGATATTGTAGTTTTTCACTTTACTAAAAACTAAATTCTTTAGCATATGTTTACATTCTCAGAAAATAGCATTGTTTATACACATGTGGAGCATAAACTGCTAACTCTGCCTGGGAATCTGTCAGATTCCACCCCCGGTTTTTAGTGGGGTTCGTGTTACTCAGTATTTGATTTTCTATGTATTGTTTTAAGGATGTCTCCGTCTTGTCGTCGTTGTTGTGGATTCATGGGAAGTGTCCGTTGTTATTCTGTGGTTTACATGTTGTAATGTACTATTATATTATTTATTTATGTGTTTCTCTGTCCTGAGTGTTCTTGTGTTTATTTGTACTGTATTCCTGTCACGTAATATTGTCATTTAGCGGTATTTTTAACATTGTCATATATTGGCTAGCCATAAAACTAGGTTCAACCAACCATTTTGTCTTAACATTTCCTGTACCAAATCAGGAATATGGCAGTTGTTATTAAATAGTCCGTTTCTATTTATGTTGGCATTTGTTTTTGTTGCAGTTCAGTGTTTCTGTTGTTCCGTTGATTTCCTCTTATAGTTGATGTGTCCCTCGGTTTTGGTTTGTGACCCGGATTTGTTTTCGCTTAATCGATTTATGACTATTGAACAGCGGTATACTACTGTTGCCTTTATTTAGTTTGATTGCCATGACGTTGCCAGTTTTTCTTTGACTTATGAGTTTTTCTAGCACTAAATATTGCTGTTGAAGACAATATTGCAAATTTTACATGGGTTTGTATCGTTAGTAAAAGTTGAGGTACTTTTGGATAATTGGCCTGATATAAAATATAGTATAAACTGGTGCCACATTTTTATTATTTTCTGAAAAAAAATTTCTTGTGACGTAATATTGCCCGATGATCATAAATGTATGTACAATTTTTAACAGTCGACATACTTCTCAACATATATGTGTACTACTCACAGAATTTACTGGAAATCGAGGAATTTCTAAAATGTCTACAATACTGACATAATTCCTGTAAAAAGAAGAAGAGTTAATTGCTCAATTTTATGCTTGCTGTAAATTGTATTGTGGAAAATATATTTTTGTTTAGTTGCCTATATACAAATAAGGAGTGGTATGATTGCCAATGAGACAACTCTCCACAAGACACCAAATGACGGAGAAGTAAGCAACCAAAAGGTCACCGTACGACCTTAGTCGTCTCTGTTCTTTAGATTATGTTTTTTTTTTTTTTATTTCTAATAATGTGGTTTTTATTGTCCTCGGTATCTTTCCACTTTTCTCCTCCATTAAAAAAAATATATATTAAGAATGTCACCTGTTTCAAAATAACAAGCTCTTTAAAATAACAGAACTTAAAAAGCAGAAAAAATGAAAGGTCTGTGTCCTTACTTTTGAGATATAAGCAATTGAAAATTTGGCGGGAAATGATTCTCTCTAGATTTTTCATAAATACAACATTGTCACCTTTTTTCTTTCAAAGGCTATAAAATAATAACCAGGATTTTAAAAGATTTTCAAAAATGGCATTTTAGACTATATGTAATAAAATTATGAAAGGAAAAGTAGGGGTAAGCGGGAAAAGTTTTAAATGGCACTACATCGATAAGTATAGAGGATTCCGAATATCTGACTAAAAGTTAAAAACAAAAGAAGCGATGTAAAAAATGTTCCACAGAAACAACAAAAAACATGAAGAACAAAAAATAACATGGACAAACTTTTTTTTGTGGTACACGTTTATATACTAAACAACTTAAAAATTTATAACGTTTTTGTTAAGAATAATAAGTGTGTTTATTTATAACTACACACTCGTTTTTCAATGTTCAACGTTCAATTTTACAATTAGAGAAGTACAAAAATAATTTTATTTCATCTCACTCTTTCCTCCTCTCGTTATTTCATCATTAAAACAATTGAAATTCAAAATCACTTATAGTATTAAGAAAATAAAATCATCAACAGGAAATAATTTCGAACAGGATAACATTTTGTGTAGAAATTTATATATACGTATCAAACTTCCGTATGCTTGAGTTGTATTATCTAAATATATATGTTCAGTTGTTGCGTAATACTTTTTGATATAAAGTGTTTCTGTTAAGGTCTGTGTGTTCATCGAAATAGTTATGCAGTCAATTCAAACTATATATAGTTGCTCTATTCATGTTAAGTTTCCTGCTTCGTAAGATATGTTCTAAATATATGACGTACTAAGTGAGGTTCATAACTTTATATTCTCTCTGTATTCGAACAGTGAAATTATCGGCAAACACGTTTTGTATTTATGAAACTACTTGCGCGAGTTCTCTGTTTGTTATTGTGTGTTTTCACTTGATACATGTATACCCCATTTGAGTGTGTCAATTCGCAAATTTAGCGAAGTAAACATCAAGCAAAGAGTTTTGCTTCAATCGGTGCTAAGGGTCGTCTTGGTGAGGGGTTTTGCTTCTTGTTGAAGGCATCCTTGTAACTATGAGATAAAGAACAGCAACACAAGCACTGTTCATAAGCTTTTGTTTATTAAAAGCTTTATTGAGTTTTGTATGATCTTTAATACACCATAGGTTTTTCTCAATGAAACGAAATGGAAAGAAACATTGTTTGTTTTGTATATGTTGATACTGCAATCAAAACGCACAAATGAAACCTAAAAGTCAACAATGTTAACTATCTTCAACGATAGATGAACAAAGTAACAAGATATTAAGGGAGTCATTCAAAACCATAATTCTAAGAAAAGCACCCAGTACCATGACAAAAAAGGCGAACAGAAAACAAAAACATCAATTACCAAAAACACTACACGTTGAACTGAAAATTGAGAAACAAGGTTTTACTGCATTTAACGGTATCAATTGTACTTATTGACTAGATGCACATGTCAACAAACTGTATCTTTTCAGTGTAATCGAGGCCGAAATAGTTTGAAGAGCTAATATAACCAAAAAAGATCTATGCATGAAGGAGCCAAACCTGGACAATTGATCAAGGTTATGCATGAAGTAGCCAAACCTGGACAATTGATCAGGGCTATGCATGAAGTAGCCAAACCTGGACAATTGATCAGGGCTATGCATGAAGTAGCCAAACCCGGACAATTGATCAGGGCTATGTATGAAGTAGCCAAACCTGGACAATTGATCAGGGCTATGAATGAAGTAGCCAAACCTGGACAATTGATCAGGGCTATGCATGAAGTAGCCAAACCAGGACAATTGATCAGGGTTATGCATGAAGTAGGTATATTTTACATTGGCAAACGCTTTCCTTATTCTATCACTGCAATTTACCAACAAAACGAAACAAAAAATTTATTTGCATGTCAACTCTCAATTTTCCAGAGAAGCTAAAACTATCGTGAAAAAAAAACCATCAAACACACCAGGCTTGTAGTTGTGTTTCGTCTACAAAAGACTCATCAGTGAAGCTCGAAAAAAGATAATTGGCCAATAAAGAGCAAAGTGGAAGGGTATTGAGGTTTCAAAATTCTGAAAGGTTTTGCCAAATACAGGTTATCTATTCCTGGGGTAGAAAATCATTACTATTTCGAACATTTTAAAGTTGTGTAAGCAGCTAATTTATAAATCTGACATATATGAATTCAATTTCAGAAACTACCACTGATCTGCAGTCCACAGTAAATGGTTTCTGACTAGGTTGATAGACATATACATCATAAGTTAAACATAAAACCTTGTCATTAGTATTATGCAATGTCTGAACTTTACATGTATTGTACCACTTTTGATAACGCAAGGACGCATGTGTTTCATTCAGCGAATGAAGTTTAAACGTCTATGAACATTGATGACATATATGAAAAGTCATGCTACTTACATATGACCTACAATAAGCTTCTTTGCACTTGGATCAAGTTTTAAGTATCTATAATAAGACGGCTCCGATGATTCAAGTAATGCTGAAATACAAATAAACTAATTCTCAGTTTTACCGAAATTTACTTGGTATAAATGCATATGGTAATTCTAAAATTACTGCTAGCATGCACTTTTGACAACGAACATAGGTTTGTTCAAAAATCCAAACATGTGAACGTAATGGGTGTTTTTAAAACTTTCAAGTATCAAAATGACAAAGATTTTTCACTAATTTGCTTGAATTTAAGCATTAAATTTTGTTTCAACACTTTTTAAAGCATAAATAACATAAAATAAAAAAACAACATGTATAACTGTATCACTAGAGTAGGTACTATGAAAAAACAATCGATAATTAACATACATTGTATCGTTACCCCCAGAGATAAAACCACTCTTTCAGTGAAAATTTACCTTAAATGGTTTGGGCTATCTAATTTAGGTCCTTCTGATCATATGACTTCTCATATATTCTTTCTGCATCCTTGGATTTCATATTTTTGGCTTTTAAGCGTTGCTGATGAAGGTGAAGCCAGAAAAACGCATCGGACGCATACAAATAATAAAAATGTTATTTTCATTTTCAAATCATTGATTTAATTTAGGTAGATGAAATCCCCTGCCGATGAATTGGACTACTATATATATATAATGTAAAAATGTATACATGTATATAGTAATAATTTATGTTAAAGAAGAAACAAGTGAACTATTTTCGATATTTTCGATAATTTCAATTGCTTTATACTGTGTAACAGTTAACATGGACTCAATTTTATAAATGACTGACGTCGCATGTTGGTAATCGTTTCGAAATTCATCTATATACCATAGAGTGAGAGACCCATATTCGCCGCATAATTCGTTCATTTCCACTTACATCCGACCTACATTCGAATATTTGGAACTTTTTATGAAGGTTTCAGAAATTTAACTATATGAAAAAAATGTTTGATAAAGAAATTATCTTCAAAACATTGATTAATTGTTCTAAAAACGAACTCAAACTCAGGAGGAAATCAAGTTGTTCGTGTACCATGCGGGACACATTTTCGCCGCAATGTATGATATGACCATCCTCATTATCCTGGTATATTATAAAAACGAATGTCTGCAATTACATGAATTAGCTTGAGAGATCATTCCTATACGATTTTTCTCACAAATATTTACTTTAAGACTGCGCATGATTGCCATATAAATCTTACAATAATTGCCAAAATCATTTAAAAACACCTGCGTATTTCTCAATATGTGCGAATAACCTTGAAATGGGGTAAAGAGGAATATCAACAGTTGTAACATTACAAACAGCCTTTACCATCTATTTAGGCAAGTATTGGGTAAAGGCACACACATTTACAGAAAAAATAGCAAAACGGCGAAAATGTGTCCAAGGCGAATATGCGCCACCCACTCTACATTGTTTATGTATTACTCAAAATTTTGGCCCAAGAAAATGAAATATTTGACAACTATTTCAAATTTGCAAATATTGTTTGGAAATGCATAGAGTCAGGAGATATAAATGAAAAACATAAGATTTTTATCTGATGACGTCACAATGACGTCATAATATGTACCGTTTTGATGAAAACGGTAGAAAATACAGAATTATGCAGTTTTCCATCTTTATTTCCATTGCGGAAATATCGTGCGCAGCCAAGAAACAACAAAAATATTTTACGAGAAGCTTTATTATAACCATTGACATAATCTCACCAAATATAAAGTTGTTGCTTATGTGCGCATATACTTTGCCAATCTAAAATATACTTAAATTTTTTATGAAAAACAAGGAAAATCAAGCAATTTTACAAAATATACAAATTTCGTCATGGTTTGTTGCCATGGTAACTCGTTAAATGCGAGATTTGTTTTTATTTTCTGAATACCTGGTACCTTAGTCTAGTTATGACAAATTTCAGAATATGTATGATAACTTTTAAATTTTGCAGTAATATTCGGGCCAAATAAGGGCCTTATTGCCCCTACTCCTTTATGTTTGTGAAGAGAAGTGACTCAAATCGTTGTGAATTACAACATAGTTTTCACGAAAGAAGTGGTGTATTGCGGCTTTGACTCACACCTTTTAAGTACTTTGATAACTACATATTAGGTATAATTACCAGGTAATGATAAGTTAAATGAGTGTGTTTTCGTTGTTCCATTGTTAGGTACTGAACAGTTGTATTCTCCTTCATCACTGTATTGTAAATTAACAATTTTCAAATCAAATCTGCCAACACTGCTGTTACTTATGATGAATAAACGATTATACAAGTCACTAAGTAATAAAGTATTCCGATGATTTGAATGTGAATAGACAATCTGGCCACCATATGGTCCGTTCCACACAACTTTGTTGCTACCTTCTTGAACATGTGGACATTTAAAAGTAACTGTAGAACCAATGAACTCGTATACTGTATTAGTCTGGACGTTATCTGAAAAGAGAAATCGCTGTTACTAAAAAATCCAAAACTCTATTATTAACTAATAAATATACCCTGTTTTTTTCCCAGAATTTACATTTTGATTTAAAAGATGGAGAAAAGTTTTAGAAATGTGCAGAATGTATGTAAAAAGCGTCGAAAATGTTTCACTTTAAATTTTGATTTGTCGAAAAGCCGTCTTCAGAGTTTGTTAAAAAAAAAATGTTATTGCTATAAACATTTCTGAGTTAACAATGTGAAAATAAATCTTGCCTAGTTTATTTCTGGCTTGAACAGGCACGGTGAGATACTAAAAATAGTGTCTGCCTGTATCTGACTTGGACCAACTTATATAAGGGTTTCGTGTTGCATCTGTTTTCAGTGTGATTATGTCCTTTTGTTTTATGTGTCGGTGTTGCTTCTATTAGTAGTTATGTCTACCCTCGGTCTTGAAAATAATGTTTTATTTCAACCTTTCACAATAAATAAAGTTTAGTTTTAAAGATTGTTTATGAGTTAGGTTATGTCCCAAAATTTGTTAGGAAACATTATATAAATAATCAATGTTAACAGGGCAAAACGGCAGGTGGCACTCGTTATAAATAGTAGAGCTGGAACTGCCGGCCCTTCGGGAGCACCTGAGATCAACCTGAGTTCTTATGGGGTTCGTACTGCTTAAAATGTTGTTCTGTGTAGTGCTATTACGACTGTTCTAAAAAGATTTCGTCGTTTTTCTTTTGACCAAAGCGTTGTCTGTTTTTATTTTGCTTATGTTTTTATTTATTGGCCCCTCGGTATATTTTTTTTGTATTATTCCATAAGTATGGTGTTTATTTAATCAAACATGTATACTGAAATGAAACAGTTAGGTCTGCTCTTCATCTAAACTTATATCTAAAACGTCATAGTGAGAACCTATTAATTGTAGGAGTTATTGCTACAAAAATTATTATTTTATCAAATTTTACTTTTTTCCCTTATGTCTTGAAAATAATGATAGATAAACAAAAAATTTGAACAGCTAACATGAATTTACAAATAAATCAATAAGACTGAAATGGTCAAACGACTCCTTGCAGAAGTTGTTATCCCCACATGATAGTTTTAACCAATTTTTAATCAGCCAAGCTAGATCTATGTGATCATTCCGGATTTTAAGATGGTGCAGAATTCTGAGTTGAAAACATACCATGAATCTTATGATGTGTTATAGATTTACAATCAATTACCATCAAAGATGTTAGTAATAATTTGAATCACCTCCACTTACTGTGATCGCCAATCTCAATTGACCACAGTTAATATCTTGTACTACATAATTTGATAAACACTTTATCACACCCTTTAATACACAATCAGGGGCGTAGCTAGATTAGTATTTAAGTGTAGGCGCCATTCGACTTCAAAGAGAATTGTATGATGCATCTCTGTTTTGGGCGATGTGTTAATTATACCCCGTTGCTCTAACTGGCTAATTACTTGTCTTGCATTAGTCATCAAACTTGGCCATTTAGTCTAACGCCATTTATCGAACTTTACTAGTGGTCACTGGTATAATATATATACACTAAAAGAGTGATCTAAAAATGTATGCCTTCTGAGCGGCAGCCTTTCAATTTGGATATAAATGTTTTTCCCAAGAAAATAGTAATTGCTCAGGGTAATTTCGTTGTTTTCAAAAGGTCATATTGGGAACCTGTACGCAAAAACGCAGTTGCGTACATATCGAAAATTATTTTCTGCATAAAATGGTCTAAATATTTTTTCGAATGGTGACTACTAATCTACAATGTAGCTACGACCTTGGTTTATCTTTGCCCATGCAGCCTCCCATGCTCTCTTTTTTGGCACTGTTTGTTCTTGTGTTGCTCAGTCTGCTAGATAGTAAAGATTTTTCTTCTCTTTTTCGTAAATTAAAATTAGAATCTCCAACGATTTAAATTTCTGACTATTTTTCTTACTCGTGATTATGTAAAGTTAATATATGCATCATTTTTTTCCTTATATGGTAGTTTATTAACGTATTTGCACGGGTATTTCGTTAAGCGGGTAATCGATGTACCAAATCTCAAAATCATTCATAATTAAATTACACATCATGTATAACAATACATATATACGAAGTTCTAAAATTTTATTATAAACATGTATACAAACTAAATTTGGACAAATTATCAACTCAGATTTTAAATTCTTTTATATATAATTTCATGTTCAGTATAATCATGATAATGAAAACATAAAATATTTGAAAATAATAAGAATGGTAATAATTATTATTTTCATACTTATTATTTGTATAGTTGTTTTCGTCATTTTTCATCATTATTTAATATAAAATAAAATGTGTTCACTTATGACAGTCATAAGAGCATCATAGGTATGACTATCTTAGGACAACTTTGATTTACACATTATGACATAACATATAATAGTCATAAGATGGTAATAAAATTTGTCCTAAGATATATCATATAACATATCTTAGGATACTTTTGATATTAGTCAATAATTTAAGTTAGTTTAAGTAATAATTATCAGTATTTGTACATATAGATTTTAATACAAATATATTTTTCTCAGCGAAGAAGGAACACCAATTTAAATAAAATTAGTTACTTAATATCTTGTTATTGTTGTTGAAAAAGTTGCATTTTCAAAGCCTCTTTTGGATATTGTGTTTGTTCAAATTTCAATACAAAATATACTACACCTTCCCTTGAAGATTCTTCTTTCCATCTATATCAAAATTATTAAATTTAAAAATTTTTATAAAAGATGTTAAAATGAGTGCACCTTCTAAAATTTGAATATTAAAAAAATTGCATCAATATTGACAATTAATCCATCTTTTAGCAATAGAATACAAACTTTATAGTATGATTATGAAAAGAAAATAACCCTTCTATACAATTATTGACTTTTGATGAAGTTAATGCAATGGTTTATCAACCCCAGAGGTATGAAATTCACCGTCCGAGGCTTACGGTTGATACTATACAATTACTGTCTTTTGATGAGTAAATATGTGGTTTATTGACTTCTGAAAACTGATATTCATTGAGGCCAACGGCCGAAGTCAATATCAGTTTTCAAAAGTCAATTAAACCACATATTTACCGAAACAAAGACAGTAATTGTTTTATTCCATATTCCGAGAGAGTACCGAGAGAAATGTATGTAATGACAATTATTTACCAAAACCAATTTTACATCAAACGATTTTAACGTAATTATACACGTAATAGCACGCGACGTTTTGCGCGGTGACTATACTTTTCCGCAGGTGAATATGCTTATTTATTCAAAATCCTATTCATATAGAAAACCTACTAAATTTCTATCAATATGGAATAAAATAATTTATCAACTGAAATCAAAAGTCAACAGTTATTTTATTATATGAATTTTATCCTTCTCTAATTTTCTAGTATTTGCTCAAGATACTTTTAAAACTGCTCCTTGTTTTATATTAAATACATCATCTGCTTTTGCAGTTGCTAACTTTCCTAAGTTGAAATATTCAATAAAATTTACTAAAAATATAAACCGAAAACAAGAAGATGAAAAAAAATACACCGAAAGCAAGAAGAAAAAGAAAAAAATAAACGAGAATTTGCATGAAGTCATAAACCTACATCATTGACGTTTCCTTGGAATATCTATATTTAGATACACGTTAGCTGTTCCAGATCTTATATTAACCTCTCGTGATTTTTTTCTGCGGTGAATATATAATGTGTTATCAAAGAAAACTCCGTATGCTTTCAGCTAATGAGAAAAGAGAATTTGTTTAGTCATGTAATAATATAAAAAATTCCTCTTCAGTGTCATATCTTTTTTTTTAATCAAAAATCAATAAAAGATGAGTTAAATAATAGTACATGTACCTATTTGATCATAGAAATATTCCCAAAAGCAACCACTTATAGTAAATTTTTGGGAGACAAGCTTGCTTTATCAACTAAAAAGAAAGATTATACTTCTAAACTTAATGCAATAGTTATATATCATAAGCCTGTCAACACTGAAATTGTGGGTTCAGTTCTTGCACGTGGCAGGTGCGTTCGACTTCAATCTTAATCTTAACTAGGATTGTCAGTTTTCCTACCGACCGTCGTGGTTCTCTGCAAGCACTCTGGCTTCCTCCACCAATGAAAACTGACCGGCACGAAATAGCTAATAGTGCTGAAAGAGGCGTAAAACACTCAATCAATCAATTAGATATCGTCTCTCTATTTTTTTTAATAGAAATTGTGTTTGAACATTTCCCAAGTTCTGATGATTGTCTTGAAATTGCTTACTGGATTTGTTATAAAGAAATAGTATGTATAATAATTTCCGAAAAATGTCCAACTAGGTAAAAAAAAATGACTGCATCATAGCACCGACGATGCTTTGATTTCAATTACATGTATGCTTATTATCTTGAAAACTATAATGGATAGACAGAAACTCTTTCTAATCAATATTAGCAGCAAGATAAATAAAATGATCAGCAAGATAAAATTTTGGACGACATAGTTTCTATTCAATACAAATTTTGTGGTGCATTGTATCAATTGCATGCCGATGAGCGATACAGTCTTCTTGGAGCCTGGTGCAATCTATATAACGTGAGGGTACACAAATTGCACCTATATTGACAGCTTTTTTTCTTCACCTACGTTTATTTATGAGCCAGACAAAAGTTTCCATTCTGTGTTTATTGTGTATCCTTATTTACTATATGGTTCCACAAGTTTAATTTTGAGTTCATATTAAATCATAGAAAAATGAATATGAATCTTACTCCAAAAGATCCATGATTCTGAAATGAGGAGTACCCAAATTGCATCCATGCTTAAATTCACATCCATAAAAATCGAATAACTGATGTTTTGTTTTATTTCTCTAAATATTTAGAACAATTTGAAAACAATAGTCCTTGCCAAACAGCAATGTTTATCAGCTTGATAAGATGTACAAATCCGTCAACATTGATAAAATTGATAAAATTATAAATCGACTTATAGGAGTTATTTCGAGTTATTTCTTTCAATAACAATTCAACCGATTTCTGTCTTACTTATTTTTTTTTTTTTTTTTTTGGGGGACCTACAGGAGGATGGAGAAAACAGTGAATAAGAAAACATGATCAGCAATATAAGATCTACAATTAAGTAAAATTAACGATTTGTCAGTCGATTTCTTATATGATGGTTTAACAATTTAGGTGTTTTCATATAATATCTTGAAAAATATAAAAGATGAACTGAAACTCTGAACAGCAAAAATGCTGTGATCTATAAATTAGTCAATCTGAATGAAATCATTAATCGACTCCTTACAATTGTTCTGCAGAATTGTAACCAATTTATTCTCATTTGTACTAATTATCTTCAAAAATATAAAAAGACAGAAACTGGATGCATTGCATTATACAGTTACCATTCAACAAAAATATGTTTGTTAAATTGTCTCAAAATTATGCAAAATTTCAGTTAAGGGTCTTATCATTTTTTATCTGGGAGGGGGCTGGTCAAAATGCAGGGGGGATCAAGTTTGTTTCTGTATGTGGACAAGGGGGGTTCAAATTTTTTATAAATTCAAAGTGGGGGATCAATATGTTTTGCACTTGGAAATAAGTAGTTCACATACTTCAAGAGACAAAATGTCAAGAAGAACATTACAACAGTCAAATCGAAATATATTTTGAACACCATTCATATACAATTAAGTAAGACATCACAAGACTTTGGTGATGTAGGAAGCTGCCATTTTGTGTCATTTTGTCCTATATAAAATGCATAGGTGCTTCATAATCCGAATAATTCAGTTGTTATATTTCACTCACGTCGATCACTAAATTAACAAGCATTATTGCCAATGTATCTTTTTGTTTTCATTACAAGAGCCCTTTGGGTCCATTTATATCTCTCACTCCCTCAAAATATGTACTTTTTAGGCTAATAAATCAAAAATTTGAGGTTACTATCATACATTTATGAATGAAATATGACAATAAATGAGCAATTGAATTGTTCAAGCTGAAAGCATGAACTATTCATACAAAAGTTTAGCGACTCAATGGCGGCAAGGCATTGAATTTAAATATACAATTCCTTGATGGCGGTTTCAATAAGGCCATCCGTAAAATTTAAGTTTAAGCAGCGTTCAAGAGAGAGACATATAAATAATGTGTTGTTTCCGTTTCAAAAAGTTTACTTGTTAATGTATATTTTTTACAGAGTTACTCAGAATCAAGTTTTCTTTCATAGCCCAATATAGGAAATTAGAAAAAAAAGTCGGAAAAGGCTACTCAAAGTACTGGCTTGCTCTACCTACTAATATTCATGGAAGAGGCCTCATGAAAGAGCCCTATTTCAAGGCAATTTTTCCCTAAAATAAGTTTTGAGACTCAATCCACTGAAAATATTTCATTTTCAATATTTCCTTGAAATAACATGATAAGTGATTTGCATATGTTAAAATTTTGGCATGTTTAATAGAGGGGGATCACATTTGTTAAATGTTTTTACAGGTGGGGGGGATAAAAAAAAAATGGTGAAATATTATGGGGGATCAAGAAATTTTGTATGTATGATTTCAAAATGACCAGCCCCCCCTCCCAGGTAAAAAAATGATAAGTCCCTAAATAATACATGCTCCTCTGAGCCTCTTGTTTAAACCATGTAGTGTGTTTAGTTTTGTAGCTTTTCATGTTTTGTGCTTAAAGCTTTTAGTGTAAATAATGACAAATATTCCAGACCTACATATTGTACGCATGGTAAGCATACGGAATAATACTCATGTGTTCAAATGTGTTCAAGTATAAGGGTTTAACCTACATTTTGTTTACTTTTTTTTTTTAGTTTTATATGAATATGAAAGATTGATTTCTTTATTTTGATATTTATTTCAGAAAAAAAGGAAGTCGTGATCATATGTTTATTATGTTAGACTTAATACAATGTGGATCATTTTACTTTTTCATAATTTGAAACTTCAAAAGAGTTAAAACAAACACCAAAATTGAGGTATTTAGCCGCATAAATCATTTACTCGTATTTCAGTAACAAATATACTTACGAATAGTTATAACGACGAAAAGTAGAATCCACATTTTATTCATCCTAAACAATGAAGTGTATGATTATCGCACTTACAAACGGATATGATATGCATTAATATATGTATTTACAATTTCAGTCTATGCACAAAGTGCGAATCTACACAACTGTTTCTTATGTGGAGTAGCGATATTTTCATTTGTAAACGAGATGCATTATGGGATTATCGCAAAACAAATGAAGATTTTCGATAAGTAGTTGCTTTTCTATTGAAAACAGAGGCGTATTTAACAGGACAAACGTCTGTATAACTTTCCATGCATTGTGTACATCTGATACCAAGTATTTTGTATGTATACGAGAAATAGGCTATGGAATAAATTAACCTATTTGCACAATCTATGATTTTGAGGTGTATAGAAATACTATGACGATCGTTTAGCAAAGGCAGTGAAATGCATATTCAATGTGTTCGACTAGATTCTACGCCATAATCGCTTGTAATTAAATGATAACTCTTTTTATAAAAATAAGATGTCGCATGATTGACAAAATGAGACAACTCCCCACCAGAGACTAAATGGCATAGATGTTTACAACTATAGGTCACCTTACGGCCTTCAACAATGAGAAAACCCCATATTTAGTCCATATTTGATATATGAGTGCGATATTTTTCTAATAGATTAGCGATGTTTTTTTTTAATTATGAAAAACTTATTTATGCTAAATATATTCATAGCATTAAGATACTTTTTTTTCATTTTTCATATGAAAACAATGACGATAATATGGCACAGTGCTTTCAATACAAACAAGAAACAAATTGTTGCCGACACTGAAACTTTGTAAATGATATGAAATAACTTGGAGATGTTGTATGTTTGGCAATGAGACATCTATTTAACAGAGTCTAAATGACGTTTATTTAAGTAATTATAGGCCATCGTAATGCATTAAACAATGAGCAAAACCCACACTGCTTGTAGTCAGCTACGAAAGGCACATGACAAAATGTGAAACATTTCAAACATAAAAAAATAATGGTCTGATTTCTAACAAAACAATAAACAATAAACAAATATAACAGACAGCAACAAACGATAACCACTGCTTTACAGGCTCCTGACTTTTGACACAAACATACAGAATGTTGGATATTGTGTTTGTTCAAATTTCAATACAAAATATACTACACCTTCCCTTGAAGATTCTTCTTTCCATCTATATCAAAATTATTAAATTTAAAAATTTTTATAAAAGATGTTAAAATGAGTGCACCTTCTAAAATTTGAATATTAAAAAAATTGCATCAATATTGACAATTAATCCATCTTTTAGCAATAGAATACAAACTTTATAGTATGATTATGAAAAGAAAATAACCCTTCTATACAATTATTGACTTTTGATGAAGTTAATGCAATGGTTTATCAACCCCAGAGGTATGAAATTCACCGTCCGAGGCTTACGGTTGATACTATACAATTACTGTCTTTTGATGAGGTAAATATGTGGTTTTATTGACTTCTGAAAAACTGATATTCATTGAGGCCAACGGCCGAAGTCAATATCAGTTTTTCAAAAGTCAATTAAACCACATATTTACCGAAACAAAAGACAGTAATTGTTTTATTCCATATTCCGAGAGAGTACCGAGAGAAATGTATGTAATGACAATTATTTACCAAAACCAATTTTACATCAAACGATTTTAACGTAATTATACACGTAATAGCACGCGACGTTTTGCGCGGTGACTATACTTTTCCGCAGGTGAATATGCTTATTTATTCAAAATCCTATTCATATAGAAAAACCTACTAAATTTCTATCAATATGGAATAAAATAATTTATCAACTGAAATCAAAAGTCAACAGTTATTTTATTATATGAATTTTTATCCTTCTCTAATTTTCTAGTATTTGCTCAAGATACTTTTAAAACTGCTCCTTGTTTTATATTAAATACATCATCTGCTTTTGCAGTTGCTAACTTTCCTAAGTTGAAATATTCAATAAAATTTACTAAAAATATAAACCGAAAACAAGAAGATGAAAAAAATACACCGAAAGCAAGAAGAAAAGAAAAAATAAACGAGAATTTGCATGAAGTCATAAACCTACATCATTGACGTTTCCTTGGAATATCTATATTTATGCCGCAACCATAGCACTAATGTTTTCACTAGTTTTTTTTTTTTTTTCATTTTATAAAGAGAGTGAAAATGAATGCAAAACAGAGGAACTCATGTTCAGTTCATGGTTTTTCTAATAATCGAAAAAATAAAATAACTTTTATAACCACTCAGTTTCTCCAAGAAGGTATACCGTAAATTACACTGTGACATATTTTAGAACACATTGATTATCGTCTGAACTTCGTATGCACTTGTAATTGACCTTAATGACCTGTACCAAGTAAAGATACACTGTCTGTAATTAAGTGGCTGGTGGTACTATAACAGAGACAAAATGTCTGACTGAAAACGAATAATTTCAACAGAGAAAACTGACAAATATACAATAAATATAAAATTTATTACCAAAAATAAAAATAATATAGTATTGCCCTTGGAAATCATCTCAGCTACTTTTGAAAATATTTTAGCTAATTTTGAAAATATTTCTCCGTCGAATTCCTGAATCCTGATCTGTTGTAAAGCGTTTAGTTTTGCGCGAACTATGGATGCTTGCGAAACAGTGGTTGACAGGAAATTCGACGTGACCTGTCCTATCAACTGTAGTATAACTACAAATGTAATGAAATGTGAGTTGTAAGTTGATAGAACTTGGGGGATAAAAATTGTCATTTAAAAGACTGACCAGTGATAAAAAATGCAATGAATGGCAGTGCAGAGGTATTGCTGCGTAGCTGAGATGTGCCCGTCACATGCGGAATGAAGGCTGGCTGATTGGAGGCGGCGGAGGAATATTTTGGTTAGACAAGACTTCTAACAAACTGAATGAAAACAAGAAGACTGAGCGTTATCTTTCAATAGTAATTATTTTTACGGCTATGGTCTGACCGCTAAGCTATAAATTCCCGACGAGACACAGAAACAAAAACAAACTCCCGAAAGTCGTTATAGATCATTAAGAGAAGACATCTCTACCGAGCAATAAAATGCAGCTGTCGAAACAATTATAAACCAAATTATATGCTATATTTCCAAATAATTTAAAATTTATAACCACTCAGTTTCTCCAAGAAGGTATACCGTAAATTACACTGTGACATATTTTAGAACACATTGATTATCGTCTGAACTTCGTATGCACTTGTAATTGACCTTAATGACCTGTACCATAGATGTAATACCGGGTATTACATCTATGCCTGTACCAAGTAAAGATACACTGTCTGTAATTAAGTGGCTGGTGGTACTATAACAGAGACAAAATGTCTGACTGAAAACGAATAATTTCAACAGAGAAAAACTGACAAATATACAATAAATATAACATGTATTACCAAAAAAATAAAAATAATATAGTATTGCCCTTGGGAAATCATCTCAGCTACTTTTGAAAATATTTTAGCTAATTTTGAAAATATTTCTCCGTCGAATTCCCTGAATCCTGATCTGTTGTAAAGCGTTTAGTTTTGCGCGAACTATGGATGCTTGCGAAACAGTGGTTGACAGGAATTCGACGTGACCTGTCCTATCAACTGTAGTATAACTACAAATGTAATGAAATGTGAGTTGTAAGTTGATAGAACTTGGGGGATAAAAATTGTCATTTAAAAGACTGACCAGTGATAAAAAATGCAATGAATGGCCATTGCTCAGATTATAAAAAAGAATGATATGAGCTGAGTAATCCCCCAAGTTGTAAGAATTTTTAAAAGGGGGTATATGGGAGCCTTCAAATCGCATGTGAGAAAAAAAATATATATATACATACAAAATATGATGCACAATAACATAACGATAAAGTGCGAATGTATCTTGAAAAAAACAAAAACAAAAAACAGAAACTCGTCACATGGCTGAATATTAGAAAAACTATAAAGTTCACATCTGTTAATTTTCACGTTTGCTTGCAGGCTCTAAATTGAAATACACATTTCTCGGCAAAAAACCCGAATGATACGAATTCAGTAAATTATTGTAAAAGATAAGTCCACGTGTATCAAGGAAAAACAGCAACTCTTCACACGGCTGAATATTCTAAAAAACAGGTTAATCCGATTCAGATAACTGTCACTATAAATTAGACTTAAAGTTAAAATACATTGTTTCTTCTGCTAAAACGATTATATATAAAGATGTGTCCAAGTGTATCGCGAAAAAAAAAAAAAAAAAAAAAACAGCAACTCTTCGAAATGGCTGAATACTTCATAACAAGTAAAGTTTATTAATATAAAAGTTCAATTATGGTCACAAGTTCACAGGTAAAGTACATTTGTTGTTTGGAAAAGAACATACATTCAAGTTCGATTATGTCCACATATCTATAATGACTCAGATATTGTGAAAGACTTTTAACTTTCCGAATCGTGTCCTTGAAAATCTGAATATAATGGCAATAACTGGCCGATGTCCACCGACCAAGTATTTGATAAGATGGTCTTGAATATTAACGGATCCTGCCGAAGTACTAGCACCAACTCTAAAGGAATGACCATTGTATAAGCTGGAGTTGTACCCACACTAATCTAGTACATTTTTTAAACTTGTGACGAAAAAGTCCCGGTCCAAAAGCGCTACCATTCTCTTTGACAAACAATGGATCTGACAAACAAAAAGATGCTTCTCTACCCTTCCTGATTGCGATATACTTTTTGATAGCAGAGAAAGGACAAATAGTATGATCAGATTTGTGAAGCTGTATACTGACACCTTTGTGAAAATGGTCTGTCGTAGAGGATTTAAGGTGTAGAATAGCATACGAATCAAGAATCTCAACATCTGTTACACTTAAATTTACAGTAGAATCAAAATGTTTTGAAACTGTAAATTCGCCACATCTAATTAATTCAAAAAGGCTACTTTACAAGCCGTTTCTAGCATACAATCAGTAAAGGTAGAGAAACACATGCTCTAAGAGAATTGCAAATTCTCCCAAGTACCTGTAAAGTAATAAGAATGCGTGGTTTTGGATTATGCTCTCCTTGTATACGTTTGACAGCGCGCATTATCATATTGAGAATGAGTCTATGGAGTGTCGATTCATTTGTATAGTCAAACGGATGTAAGTAGTATTTCATATTCCAATCAATCAAACCAAGTTACTTAAATACCTACAAAACGCGATACGTGAACAAGATTCGTGATTGACATCATGCAATATCACTCGGACCAATGCTAGCGGTCGTCTAAACTTGGAGAAGTTTTCTCCATGTTGAAGTAGTCGCTTTGACTTTGAGAAGAAGGACCGCAATAAAAGGATGTTGTGATATTGTTTCATGATTTGAAATATCATATCCTTTCTAACATTTACTCATTTGTTTTTAATCGATATCGGTTCCGTAATATATTTTTTAGGATAAGACTTGTTAAGTTTGAATGACTTGTTTGTACTTGTTATTTTTCGCAAACAATAAAAACACCATCTAATTTTATTACTTCATTGATTCTCGTTACAGTTGTAAACATTCAACATTAAGCTAGTTTATATTAACATGATAATCGGATAAAAAAAATATATACTTGTCTTAAATTGAAAACTGACTGACTAAAAACCCGTCTATTCGTATTGTCTCAATAAAATAATAGTTTTAAAGAAGATGTACATATACATTAAATTCGACAAATATCCTTTAGGGACACCTGAAACTTACTTAAGCATTTGGAACCGAACCATAAGAAATTAAGGTAGCAATAAACAGTTAGGAAAAAATATTAAAATTTTCCCTCATAAATTTTACCATCCCCTTTTCATTGCCTTCTTGCAATATTAAGCTTACTGTTTGTGTCATATATGTGCATATGTATGTAATCAGAATCTTTCATAGATTTCATATCCAGTATATAAAATGGTAAAATTTAATTTCTTTTTGGTGTATCCATGGCAACAATCTGCATTTTTTTGTTATAAAATATAGCAAAAAGGGGGAAAAAGATGTCACATATTCCCCAAAATTTGACCAAAAGTAGAATTTCAATCACTTCAAGTAATACCTTTTCTGAAACTGTTTACATATATCTTTCAATATATCCAATGAAAATCATATGTCTTTCATCTCATTTTTTGTAAAATTGCGTCAAAACTTCGTGTAGAAAAAGTGTTTGTAAATATTACATTAATTTCTGGACCGATGACCGGTCTAGCTATGAAAATACGGAGAGTCAAACAGAAAATAGCCCATAAAACATGTAAAAATAATCTTGATGTTCTTATAAACCACCTTTGAAGGCTAAATTAGTACTCAGCTGTCTAAAATGCATTTTATTACACAATAACTTTCATATTTGAAAATCCACCGGGACCAAAATGCGAAACCAAACTCCTAACTGTGTATTGCTACCTTAATAGTAAATATTTTTTCAAATTCTCCTTTTAACTAATTTTCTGTGTTCTGCTAGCTAAAACGAGTAAAATGGCCTTTTATTTTGAAAATTGGTTGAGTAATGAATATTTTATGAAGGTTAGCAGTTGACACTGAAACGCGACAAAACTGATTTAAAGAAAGGTGCCAAGTCAAAGTGTAAAATCTTGTTTTTACCTCAATTTTTGGCAAAATCTTAAAAACTATACTTCTTTTGTCAGTTTTTTAATGTTGAAAATCTTTATAAGACCTCTGATGATGCAAAATTGTACAAAATTTAACAATTTCAAGCATGAAAATGTTAATCTTTATGTTTAATGTATACCAAAGACTTGATTAAAAAACTTGGTAATGGGGAATCAATTTCTTACAGCTGAATCAACTATACATTTAATATATGTCAAAATGTAACATGAAATCTTGATAAAAATAATAATTTGATATATTCGCAAGAAAAAAAACAAAACATTCAATACTTAGGCTACTACATACTGCGCAATCCTTCAGAAGCAAGGGTTAAGCAAATAAATAGAGTACAATTATAAGCCTTGTGTCAAAATGTCTAATTTTGGTTGCTAAGGACTGTAAACAATAAAATTGACATGCATTGTCATTCTTAAACACTTAATCCTCAGAAGTTGATTTAGAATCTAAATATCAATAGATTTATGGTATGAAAAGTCTTATATTATACAATTCTGAGCTTGGTAAGTATGCCATAAGGTAGCAATAAACAGTTAGGAAAAATATTAAAATTTTCCTCATAAATTTTACCATCCCTTTTCATTGCCTTCTTGCAATATTAAGCTTACTGTTTGTGTCATATATGTGCATATGTATGTAATCAGAATCTTTCATAGATTTCATATCCAGTATATAAAATGGTAAAATTTAATTTCTTTTTGGTGTATCCATGGCAACAATCTGCATTTTTTGTTATAAAATATAGCAAAAAGGGGGAAAAAGATGTCACATATTTCCCCAAAATTTGACCAAAAGTAGAATTTCAATCACTTCAAGTAATACCTTTTCTGAAACTGTTTACATATATCTTTCAATAAATCCAATGAAAATCATATGTCTTTCATCTCATTTTTTTGTAAAATTGCGTCAAAAACTTCGTGTAGAAAAAAAGTGTTTGTAAATATTACATTAATTTCTGGACCGATGACCGGTCTAGCTATGAAAATACGGAGAGTCAAACAGAAAATAGCCCATAAAACATGTAAAAAATAATCTTGATGTTCTTATAAACCACCTTTGAAGGCTAAATTAGTACTCAGCTGTCTAAAAATGCATTTTATTACACAATAACTTTCATATTTGAAAAATCCACCGGGACCAAAATGCGAAACCAAACTCCTAACTGTGTATTGCTACCTTAATAGTAAATATTTTTTTCAAATTCTCCCTTTTAACTAATTTTCTGTGTTCTGCTAGCTAAAACGAGTAAAATGGCCTTTTATTTTTGAAAATTGGTTGAGTAATGAATATTTTATGAAGGTTAGCAGTTGACACTGAAACGCGACAAAAACTGATTTAAAGAAAGGTGCCAAGTCAAAGTGTAAAATCTTGTATTACCTCAAATTTTGGCAAAATCTTAAAAACTATACTTCTTTTGTCAGTTTTTTAATGTTGAAAATCTTTATCAGACCTCTGATGATGCAAAATTGTACAAAATTTAACAATTTCAAGCATGAAAATGGTTATCTTTATGTTTAATGTATACCAAAGACTTGATTAAAAACTTGGTAATGGGGAATCAATTTCTTACAGCTGAATCAACTATACATTTAATATATGTCAAAATGTAACATGAAATCTTGATAAAAATAATAATTTGATATATTCGCAAAAAAAACAAAACATTCAATACTTAGGCTACTACATACTGCGCAATCCTTCAGAAGCAAGGGTTAAGCAAATAAATAGAGTACAATTATAAGCCTTGTGTCAAAATGTCTAATTTTGGTTGCTAAGGACTGTAAACAATAAAATTGACATGCATTGTCATTCTTAAACACTTAATCCCCTCAGAAGTTGATTTAGAATCTAAATATCAATAGATTTGTGGTATGAAAAGTCTTAAATTATACAATTCTGAGCTTGGTAAGTATGCCATAAGGTAGCAATAAACAGTTAGGAAAAAATATTAAAATTTTCCCTCATAAATTTTACCATCCCCTTTTCATTGCCTTCTTGCAATATTAAGCTTACTGTTTGTGTCATATATGTGCATATGTATGTAATCAGAATCTTTCATAGATTTCATATCCAGTATATAAAATGGTAAAATTTAATTTCTTTTTGGTGTATCCATGGCAACAATCTGCATTTTTTTGTTAGAAAATATAGCAAAAAGGGGGGAAAACATGTCACATATTTCCCCAAAATTTGACCAAAAGTAGAATTTCAATCACTTCAAGTAATACCTTTTCTGAAACTGTTTACATATATCTTTCAATCAATAAATCCAATGAAAATCATATGTCTTTCATCTCATTTTTGTAAAATTGCGTCAAAAACTTCGTGTAGAAAAAAGTGTTTGTAAATATTACATTAATTTCTGGACCGATGACCGGTCTAGCTATGAAAATACGGAGAGTCAAACAGAAAATAGCCCATAAAACATGTAAAAAATAATCTTGATGTTCTTATAAACCACCTTTGAAGGCTAAATTAGTACTCCGCTGTCTAAAAATGCATTTTATTACACAATAACTTTCATATTTGAAAAATCCACCGGGACCAAAATGCGAAACCAAACTCCTAACTGTGTATTGCTACCTTAATAGTAAATATTTTTTTCAAATTCTCCCTTTTAACTAATTTTCTGTGTTCTGCTAGCTAAAACGAGTAAAATGGCCTTTTATTTTTGAAAATTGGTTGAGTAATGAATATTTTATGAAGGTTAGCAGTTGACACTGAAACGCGACAAAAACTGATTTAAAGAAAGGTGCCAAGTCAAAGTGTAAAATCTTGTTTTTACCTCAATTTTTGGCAAAATCTTAAAAACTATACTTCTTTTGTCAGTTTTTTAATGTTGAAAATCTTTATAAGACCTCTGATGATGCAAAATTGTACAAAATTTAACAATTTCAAGCATGAAAATGTTAATCTTTATGTTTAATGTATACCAAAGACTTGATTAAAAAACTTGGTAATGGGGAATCAATTTCTTACAGCTGAATCAACTATACATTTAATATATGTCAAAATGTAACATGAAATCTTGATAAAAATAATAATTTGATATATTCGCAAGAAAAAATACAAAACATTCAATACTTAGGCTACTACATACTGCGCAATCCTTCAGAAGCAAGGGTTAAGCAAATAGAGTACAATTATAAGCCTTGTGTCAAAATGTCTAATTTTGGTTGCTAAGGACTGTAAACAATAAAATTGACATGCATTGTCATTCTTAAACACTTAATCCCCTCAGAAGTTGATTTAGAATCTAAATATCAATAGATTTGTGGTATGAAAAGTCTTAAATTATACAATTCTGAGCTTGGTAAGTATGCCATAAGGTAGCAATAAACAGTTAGTAAAAATATTAAAATTTTCCCTGATAAATTTTACCATCCCCTTTTCATTGCCTTCTTGCAATATTAAGCTTACTGTTTGTGTCATATATGTGCATATGTATGTAATCAGAATCTTTCATAGATTTCATATCCAGTATATAAAATGGTAAAATTTAATTTCTTTTTGGTGTATCCATGGCAACAATCTGCATTTTTGTTAGAAAATATAGCAAAAGGGGAAAAGATGTCACATATTTCCCAAAATTTGACCAAAAGTAGAATTTCAATCACTTCAAGTAATACCTTTTCTGAAACTGTTTACATATATCTTTCAATCAATAAATCCAATGAAAATCATATGTCTTTCATCTCATTTTTTTGTAAAATTGCGTCAAAAACTTCGTGTAGAAAAAAAGTGTTTGTAAATATTACATTAATTTCTGGACCGATGACCGGTCTAGCTATGAAAATACGGAGAGTCAAACAGAAAATAGCCCATAAAACATGTAAAAAATAATCTTGATGTTCTTATAAACCACCTTTGAAGGCTAAATTAGTACTCCGCTGTCTAAAAATGCATTTTATTACACAATAACTTTCATATTTGAAAAATCCACCGGGACCAAAATGCGAAACCAAACTCCTAACTGTGTATTGCTACCTTAATAGTAAATATTTTTTTCAAATTCTCCCTTTTAACTAATTTTCTGTGTTCTGCTAGCTAAAACGAGTAAAATGGCCTTTTATTTTTGAAAATTGGTTGAGTAATGAATATTTTATGAAGGTTAGCAGTTGACACTGAAACGCGACAAAACTGATTTAAAGAAAGGTGCCAAGTCAAAGTGTAAAATCTTGTTTTTACCTCAATTTTGGCAAAATCTTAAAACTATACTTCTTTTGTCAGTTTTTAATGTTGAAAATCTTTATAAGACCTCTGATGATGCAAAATTGTACAAAATTTAACAATTTCAAGCATGAAAATGTTAATCTTTATGTTTAATGTATACCAAAGACTTGATTAAAAACTTGGTAATGGGGAATCAATTTCTTACAGCTGAATCAACTATACATTTAATATATGTCAAAATGTAACATGAAATCTTGATAAAAATAATAATTTGATATATTCGCAAGAAAAAACAAAACATTCAATACTTAGGCTACTACATACTGCGCAATCCTTCAGAAGCAAGGGTTAAGCAAATAAATAGAGTACAATTATAAGCCTTGTGTCAAAATGTCTAATTTTGGTTGCTAAGGACTGTAAACAATAAAATTGACATGCATTGTCATTCTTAAACACTTAATCCCCTCAAGTTGATTTAGAATCTAAATATCAATAGATTTGTGGTATGAAAAGTCTTAAATTATACAATTCTGAGCTTGGTAAGTATGCCATAAGGTAGCAATAAACAGTTAGGAAAAATATTAAAATTTTCCTCATAAATTTTACCATCCCTTTTCATTGCCTTCTTGCAATATTAAGCTTACTGTTTGTGTCATATATGTGCATATGTATGTAATCAGAATCTTTCATAGATTTCATATCCAGTATATAAAATGGTAAAATTTAATTTCTTTTGGTGTATCCATGGCAACAATCTGCATTTTTTGTTAGAAAATATAGCAAAAGGGGAAAACATGTCACATATTTCCCAAAATTTGACCAAAAGTAGAATTTCAATCACTTCAAGTAATACCTTTTCTGAAACTGTTTACATATATCTTTCAATCAATAAATCCAATGAAAATCATATGTCTTTCATCTCATTTTTTGTAAAATTGCGTCAAAACTTCGTGTAGAAAAAAGTGTTTGTAAATATTACATTAATTTCTGGACCGATGACCGGTCTAGCTATGAAAATACGGAGAGTCAAACAGAAAATAGCCCATAAAACATGTAAAAATAATCTTGATGTTCTTATAAACCACCTTTGAAGGCTAAATTAGTACTCCGCTGTCTAAAATGCATTTTATTACACAATAACTTTCATATTTGAAAAATCCACCGGGACCAAAATGCGAAACCAAACTCCTAACTGTGTATTGCTACCTTAATAGTAAATATTTTTTCAAATTCTCCTTTTAACTAATTTTCTGTGTTCTGCTAGCTAAAACGAGTAAAATGGCCTTTTATTTTGAAAATTGGTTGAGTAATGAATATTTTATGAAGGTTAGCAGTTGACACTGAAACGCGACAAAACTGATTTAAAGAAAGGTGCCAAGTCAAAGTGTAAAATCTTGTTTTACCTCAATTTTGGCAAAATCTTAAAACTATACTTCTTTTGTCAGTTTTTAATGTTGAAAATCTTTATAAGACCTCTGATGATGCAAAATTGTACAAAATTTAACAATTTCAAGCATGAAAATGTTAATCTTTATGTTTAATGTATACCAAAGACTTGATTAAAAAACTTGGTAATGGGGAATCAATTTCTTACAGCTGAATCAACTATACATTTAATATATGTCAAAATGTAACATGAAATCTTGATAAAAATAATAATTTGATATATTCGCAAGAAAAAATACAAAACATTCAATACTTAGGCTACTACATACTGCGCAATCCTTCAGAAGCAAGGGTTAAGCAAATAGAGTACAATTATAAGCCTTGTGTCAAAATGTCTAATTTTGGTTGCTAAGGACTGTAAACAATAAAATTGACATGCATTGTCATTCTTAAACACTTAATCCCCTCAGAAGTTGATTTAGAATCTAAATATCAATAGATTTGTGGTATGAAAAGTCTTAAATTATACAATTCTGAGCTTGGTAAGTATGCCATAAGGTAGCAATAAACAGTTAGGAAAAAATATTAAAATTTTCCCTCATAAATTTTACCATCCCCTTTTCATTGCCTTCTTGCAATATTAAGCTTACTGTTTGTGTCATATATGTGCATATGTATGTAATCAGAATCTTTCATAGATTTCATATCCAGTATATAAAATGGTAAAATTTAATTTCTTTTTGGTGTATCCATGGCAACAATCTGCATTTTTTTGTTAGAAAATATAGCAAAAAGGGGGGAAAACATGTCACATATTTCCCCAAAATTTGACCAAAAGTAGAATTTCAATCACTTCAAGTAATACCTTTTCTGAAACTGTTTACATATATCTTTCAATCAATAAATCCAATGAAAATCATATGTCTTTCATCTCATTTTTTTGTAAAATTGCGTCAAAAACTTCGTGTAGAAAAAAAGTGTTTGTAAATATTACATTAATTTCTGGACCGATGACCGGTCTAGCTATGAAAATACGGAGAGTCAAACAGAAAATAGCCCATAAAACATGTAAAAAATAATCTTGATGTTCTTATAAACCACCTTTGAAGGCTAAATTAGTACTCCGCTGTCTAAAATGCATTTTATTACACAATAACTTTCATATTTGAAAAATCCACCGGGACCAAAATGCGAAACCAAACTCCTAACTGTGTATTGCTACCTTAATAGTAAATATTTTTTTCAAATTCTCCCTTTTAACTAATTTTCTGTGTTCTGCTAGCTAAAACGAGTAAAATGGCCTTTTATTTTTGAAAATTGGTTGAGTAATGAATATTTTATGAAGGTTAGCAGTTGACACTGAAACGCGACAAAAACTGATTTAAAGAAAGGTGCCAAGTCAAAGTGTAAAATCTTGTTTTTACCTCAATTTTTGGCAAAATCTTAAAAACTATACTTCTTTTGTCAGTTTTTTAATGTTGAAAATCTTTATAAGACCTCTGATGATGCAAAATTGTACAAAATTTAACAATTTCAAGCATGAAAATGTTAATCTTTATGTTTAATGTATACCAAAGACTTGATTAAAAAACTTGGTAATGGGGAATCAATTTCTTACAGCTGAATCAACTATACATTTAATATATGTCAAAATGTAACATGAAATCTTGATAAAAATAATAATTTGATATATTCGCAAGAAAAAAAACAAAACATTCAATACTTAGGCTACTACATACTGCGCAATCCTTCAGAAGCAAGGGTTAAGCAAATAAATAGAGTACAATTATAAGCCTTGTGTCAAAATGTCTAATTTTGGTTGCTAAGGACTGTAAACAATAAAATTGACATGCATTGTCATTCTTAAACACTTAATCCCCTCAGAAGTTGATTTAGAATCTAAATATCAATAGATTTGTGGTATAAAAAGTCTTAAATTATACAATTCTGAGCTTGGTAAGTATGCCATAAGGTAGCAATAAACAGTTAGGAAAAAGTATTAAAATTTTCCCTCATAAATTTTACCATCCCCTTTTCATTGCCTTTTTGCAATATTAAGCTTACTGTTTGTGTCATATATGTGCATATGTATGTAATCAGAATCTTTCATAGATTTCATATCCAGTATATAAAATGGTAAAATTTAATTTCTTTTTGGTGTATCCATGGCAACAATCTGCATTTTTTTGTTATAAAATATAGCAAAAAGGGGGGAAAAGATGTCACATATTTCCCCAAAATTTGACCAAAAGTAGAATTTCAATCACTTCAAGTAATACCTTTTCTGAAACTGTTTACATATATCTTTCAATAAATCCAATGAAAATCATATGTCTTTCATCTCATTTTTTTGTAAAATTGCGTCAAAAACTTCGTGTAGAAAAAAAGTGTTTGTAAATATTACATTAATTTCTGGACCGATGACCGGTCTAGCTATGAAAATACGGAGAGTCAAACAGAAAATAGCCCATAAAACATGTAAAAAATAATCTTGATGTTCTTATAAACCACCTTTGAAGGCTAAATTAGTACTCAGCTGTCTAAAAATGCATTTTATTACACAATAACTTTCATATTTGAAAAATCCACCGGGGCCAAAATGCGAAACCAAACTCCTAACTGTGTATTGCTACCTAAGGCCGAGGAGCCGATAACCGAAAAGCATAACAACGTTAAGTATAGGGAGACGATAGTGATAATTTATAAGCCAAGTAACTTAGTCATGTTAGTACTACTAAGAGCCTTCTGTATGCATAGTATAGAAACGTGATGCTGCTGGGTGACAATAACTTATGATTATGATCTCTAAAGTATTGTGCAAAGTTTACTAAATACAACCTAATGCAATATCGGTTTCTGATAATAATTCATATCGTACATGGTATACAGAATCTGAAATTCTACGAGTAACTTCTAAATCACGTGTCGCCGCGATAAAACCTTTTGTGCTGATGCATATAAGCGAATTTCACGGAACTCTACGAACTCTTATAAAAATAATTTTAATTGTTTGTTATTTTGCATTTTGACTCCATGTTCTATAAATGTAGAAAATATACGTTCTTCCATTATTCAATCTTGAAACTGTTAACATGTGAATATGTGTAGACATCAATTAGGAAGCAATAAATCATGTTCCGCAATTCAGATGAATGATAATGTATAGAGTGAAAATAAATGTGTAGTAATTTTCGATTGTTTATGAATAAACTAGTATAAGGATAAGATAAAAAATCGATTATTAACAAGCGTATGCGAAAATCTCTAGTACTATACAACAATTTTCAGAATAAAGGGATTCATGTAGAAAATAATTCTAAATACAATTATATGACCTGTCTGGAAGATAAATGTAGAAAATTCAGGAGACACGTCCAAACTATTGGTATTACCCGTGCAATCATATCTGCAAACCATTATTCACTCCACAAGTACCACGAGCAGGAAAACAAATCTCAAGCGTAAATAACAAGTCAGTGAAAATAATGATGTACGTTTCATGTGCATACTATATACATAGTTCCTCGGCTATATGAAATTAAGCATCCATTTCTACATGGTAAATGATTGATTAATTGCAAAGCATCTGATAATATAACACATCAACTACTTTTCCTCAGTACTAAGTTTAATAAGTACAATTCTACATGTACGGCTGAGTAAATGTAACAACAACATAGTAATCTATTACATCTGTACCAGTTTCAGCATCATCAAATTCCATAAAAAAAGACATTGATTGTGACTCTGGACATCTGCATACCTCCTTATTGAAATTACGGATACATAAACGTGTATAAACATTTTAAGTATGTCGTTGTTGTCATACGTATGGTCATTTCTACATTATGTTGAAAAGAAATAACCAAAAAGATATGTTTTGAGGAGATGCTTGAAAAGCTATTTACACAATGAGCAATTAACTCCCCAGTCAAATTTAACTTTAAATCCCGAAGTGCAGTTGCAGCTTTGGCGCATACGAACTCTTTAATAGTCAGCGATCTATGAAGTCGGATATCCTTTTTTCCTTGCAAATTAAGTTCTTTAAGTAAAGTACTAGCTGCCTAAACGGACTCGTAATCTGTCATTAACAAAGCAGCTAAATTAACGTCCCTGCCTTCTATGATTTGCTTTTTAAGCTCTGGTGAAATGATATTCAAGAACGGCACAGACGATGACGGCACTACGTTATTTGTAGCTGTAGAGGTGTTAAGGGTAGGAGTTATCCCCCAATCGCTACCATTAGCAGAAACACCGTACCATTGTAAAATGTAAACACCTGATCATCTGATGTGTGCACTTGAGGAAACCCGTTTCTTCGCGTATCTTGTAGAATCCCAGAAAACACCGCCGATAAAGGAATATTACAATTTTCCTGTTAGTGTTGTTAGAATTCCTAGAATTCCTTAGTTCCATAACAACTTCTGTTAAATTTCCTATATGCGGAAGTTCATCAGGCGAACTACTGGTCACAGTTTGTAAATTTGGAGAGCCTTCCTGGTCTTCATTCGACAATTCTTCAGGTTCGAAACTGATTTGAGGTTATCCAAATAAATTTGTTTTAACACTTTTCTACTTAATTTGGAAGTAATATTAATTCCAATATTTTGGTTAGACAAGACTTCTAACAAACTGAATGAAAACAAGAAGACTGAGCGTTATCTTTCAATAGTAATTATTTTACGGCTATGGTCTGACCGCTAAGCTATAAATTCCCGACGAGACACATAAAAAAAAAACAAACTCCCGAAAGTCGTTATAGATCATTAAGAGAAGACATCTCTACCGAGCAATAAAATGCAGCTGTCGAAACAATTATAAACCAAATTATATGCTATATATCCAAATAATTTAAAATTTTTGAAATCAATGTGTGAATACCATGGTGAAATACACGCGACTATTGTCCCTGTTTAATTCCTCATGTTCCTTACAAGCTACATTGTGTAATGCCATTTAAGAAATCGATACGACTTGAGTGGATGTATAAAAGCTTTAAATCGGAAAGATCTTCCGAAAAACGTTTGCGCATGCTCTGAACATTTTATTAACAGTAAAACCTACAGATAGAAATCCTTCTAAGTTAAAGATGGGGTATGAAAACAAGACAACTCCCGTCAGACGAAAAAAATTAAAGCATCAATTGACAGTCACTGAGTGGAAAAAAATAAACTAGAAGATTTCGATATTAAAATAACGTATTGGACACTACTTCATAAAGTGAACCAGGCACAAGTACGTAGTCTGATAAAACTACCGGAGGCAATTTGTAATTTTAATGTTGTAGACGCTTTATCTACTGTTGATACACAAAATCTTGAATCTGACTTCTTACCGCAGACAGATCACACTTACGGGAAAGAATGAACCGATTTTCAGACTCGATATTTTATATATATAGTTTTAACGTAGGAAAAAAGCGTTCAAAGTAAATCTGATGGATCAACTATGGCTGAGGCACACAAATTTATAACGGACAATGACGCTTAATTGTATACAGGGGTTACAAAAGAGATCGTTTTTACTGCTTGTACTCATGAGACTTAAGTTGAATTTGATTTATGACAATCTAGGCCGAAGATTTTGGTATATCAAGTGGTTTAGCTTTCAAAATATTTAATTCGTGGATTCCTGTGTTGGCATATAAGTTAAAGTCCTTGATTGTTTGGCTTCCTATAATTAACAACATTATAAGAGACTGTTGTCCGGAAACATTTAGTGAAAATTATCCAAGAACTACCTGTATTATTGACTGTACTGAAACATTTATCGAGAGGTCCACTAATTAAAAGAATAAGGTTGAAACGTACAGCAACTTTACAATCGTAACAATGGAAGCCATTGTAGTGATTACGCACTGTCAATTAAGCTTTACAAAACCGATACATTTATTCAAATTGCATCATTTAAAAAACACTTCAAAATATCTATAATCAAACATTTCGTGGAAGGGCAGACTAAACATTGTCAAAGCTTGAAGACTAATTACCCTAGATAATACACACAAAAAATTATGTTTTTAAGGTATCATTTTTAAGATCCACAAGTAAAGTTTGTCTCCAAGGGCTCTAAGCAAAAATCTCAAAGGGTGTTAGCTACTTTTCTTTTTCTATGTACATTTCATGAATAAAATCAATATTAAGATTATTGCCCATTTTAGAGAATTTTCCGGAAAATACTGTTGTCGCGGACAGAAATGTAAATTTAAGATTTTAATAGATCAATCTTTTATCTTTCTGTGGAATCTTCCGGTGGAATTTATGCTTATGTATTTTCAAGATCCAAAAGCATTTGAACATACAATAATCGGCTGTTTTGTCAAAAGTCTCCAATTTGAAAACTTACGAATAATTCTAAGCTCCATACTATAATTTCTGTAAAAACGAGTTTATAAGATGCAAAAATCCTAAATCGTGCACCTATATTAAACTTTTGACGGCCATAGAATAGATGTGAACAATTCAAATATACCATCTTGGTCATTTTACTTCTCTACTAGAGCTGTTGCAAAACGCACGTATCGATGACGTATCCGTATACGATGGAACGTATATGAAGTATTTGTGAATATGCTAAAATGAGTATTACATGTATTCGTCATATAAACAGTAATGGAGAAAACGAGTTGACCCAGGCAGCAACTGGTCAGATGTTCTATTCTTAATTCTAGACAGCCTAATTTAAATATGGATGGAGATTATCTTGGTCAAGGGTATTCCATTTGTATTTTAGTAAATGGTACTTCTAAGAACAAATAAATGGCTGTTGTGGTAAGACTGTTAAGTACGAATTTACGATAGAGACCTAATGGATAACTTCATTATAAATAGACAAAATCTTCTAAGAAAAAAAAAAATCTTGGTTAGTATGACAATAAGAAAAATGTTGAATATAAAACTCACCTGCCATATATGAAATTTTTTTTATTGTCTATTTTAAAGATTTATAGAACTCAACTGGACCATAACATAAATAATAATGAAAATAGAACAGAACAATCCCTGTTAAACAAGAGGCGGAAGATACCAAGGGGACATTCAAAACTCATAAGTCGAAGTTTTATTGAATCGTTTCTTGTCTAGAATAGCTCCCTCCAGCTTTGTGTGACAGTTATTTATGAAATAAATATACTATTATCACAGCTTATATATTAACAGATTTAAGAACTTCGTACAAGTATTCCCCGACGATTAAATGATTAAGTGTCAGAGTAAATTAGCAGACACTGACAATAAAAAATTTTGTAATATATTGCGAACCAAATGAAACTTTTCCACAGATTCATCTCCTATTGTTCAATATATTTAAACTTTTGTGAGTTCTATTGTCCCATTGAATAAATACAATAGCTATTGATCTCTGTGTAGTTTTTTTCACTGGGACCTTTAAATTTCTTCACTCATTGATTAATTTACCTGAGTAAAAAAAGCATCTTCCAAATAAATGAAAATACATGTTTAAACTCACAAAACTGCATGTGATGTTGTATTTATTCAATATTCCCTGGTGGGTTTTTTCTTCTTTCAAAACCGAACCTTTTTTTATTTTCATGAAAGGATGTCAGTAGTGAATAATGGAAAGAATTATGCCAACAGGGAAGAAATCAGTACAATAGATGCCCCAGTTATATATGTTAATGTGTGGTTTTTTATTTTTTATTTTTTTAAATACTGTAAACCAACTTATTTTCACAGATAGTTATTCATGTAAACTTATCCCTTTTACATTGACTTCTCAGCTATGTATTTCAATAGTTTTCTAAATTTCTTGCTGTATTTATATAAGGGAAGATCAAAAATTAACTTTTTGACAACAATTTATTTTCACTCTTATAATAAAAGACACAACACCACAAAATTGCTTGCAAAAATTAGTTGGTTTACATATTTACCTATGTTTTGTTCTATTTGTATTTCCTTCAGCTGGATTGCATTAAATAAATAGAAGTATAAATGCAGTGATGGATAGAAGATTGGTTTGTAGGCATTGAAAATTGGGAATCTTTTAAGTGGTTCCAAATTTTCAAACACTGTATGGAAATTTTGCCATCATAATAATGCATTTTGCAATTCTTATGAAGTTATGAATTGTGGAAGCAGTTTGGCCTTTTTTTACACATTTTTCAACAGAGTAATCTGGTTTTTGTTGTGTATGCTGATCACTGGGCCTTCTTGAAAATACATAGTTGTATTGGAGTACTCCCTTTTGTAGACCACTCAGTGATTTCACAATGTTTTTAAGTTATAGTTTTGTTGAATTGGATATTGTCTCGTATGTTTTTGTCCCACATGTTTTCATTGTTAATTACCTCTAATCGAAGTAAATATATGAATATAAAATCAATATAGCAAACAAATTTTATAATAACTATTCCTGTGTCATTGAGTTTTGAACGCATAACACTACACATCAAACTTTTTACTTTATTACTTAATTCCTAATTATGTTCCACTGAAATTTTTATCAGAATCACTGAAGTTAAATATGTAGGGTTTCAAGTTACTATACTCCACAGGTATTTATGATTTTTTTTTTTTTTTTTGTTAATCCACAAAGTGCAAATCAACAATTAATCTGAATACATGTTTACTCCAACATTTAATCCTTACAAACTAATGAATATGCTTTCTTTTGTTGCCAGCTAACAAGCACAAGTTTAACAAAATGACATAGAGTTATCTCCACTTAGAAATTATCACTACAATTTTTAACATCAAACTTCTGTTTGAAAAAAAGTCAAACTTTGTATAAAACAAATACAAGTTACATAGGCGGTGATCCTTTTGATAGTGGTGGATTGGTTGGTGGTGGTGAAGTTGGCATTGGAGGCTGTTGAGGATATTGATTATATGTGTATTAATGTTCATTAATTAAAGTTTGTGTAAGTGTTTATTTCCTTGCTAGGCGCCATTTGTTTACTTTTATCACTTCATCTTGACTTATTTATGGAAGTCTGGGAATTATCTGACCGCAGTGTTTGATAGTCTATTTTGTTTGATATATAAGGCATGTCAATCTTAAAGTAACTCCTCCCTTACTTTGTCTAGAGTAAATCAGAAATTTAGTTAATTTGCAGTTGTAATTTTTATATGGATTAGATACACATGTTTATTTTATGTAATAATTTTATTTGTATATTTATTGAATATGGCTTCGAAAAAACGAAAATCCACTACCGTTGTCGAATCAAATAATGCTAGCAAAAAATCAAAAGAGGAATTAATTGCAGAACTTATTGTGATTGGAGTTAATGCTCCCGCTTCATTTAGTCAAAAACAACTACAAGCTCTGTTAAACTCTAATCGTCATGCTATTCCTGCTATCAACATGCAATCAAATGATAACACAGAAGTCAATGATAATATATCAAAGAATACTATTCGTGAACTATCGGCCAATGTAAAATCGTTGACCGAAACTGTTAAAAGTCAGGGTAAAATTCTAAAAACTGTAGTGGACCTTTCAGAAGAATGCTGCCGGAAGTGCATTATCATGTAATTAAAGTCAGACTTCGTCTTCAATAATTGAAACACAGGGAAATAGCGATTCCTTGAATGTGTCTGGAGGTATGTTCTCGCACATACAAATAGTGTCACAAACCCAGCGACAAAATATCAAAGAAGGCAAGTACATTAATCTAGTTTCTTTTTTAATTCCTGCACATGAAAATCAAAGCGATAATCAGCAAAGGAAGGCAGATGGTTCGATTCTTCTTCTTAAACCCAAAGATCATCGCCTGCAACGTGATTTATCAATACATGAATACATTGAGGCATTGAATATTTTCAAAAACATTGTTTGCGAATTTGAAGATCGTCGTGTAGAACTCGACATGTTTTTACAAGATATAGAAATGGCGACTAAATTTAAAGGAAACATTTTCTATGAATACCACATGGCGTTTGCCAAGAAAGTTGCAGCAATCAAATTAACTAAAGGTTTGACCGTTGACTGGTCGATTAGTGATGAGAAACTCTATTCTTCAGTTTGTTTGGGAGAGCTATAAATACATGTGGCGTATGTGGAAGTTCTTTGCATAGCACTGAAATGTGTTACTTATCCGATACCTCACAGGGCAAAAGCTACCATTCTCAACAAAAACGCATTCTTACAACACCTTATTCTAAGCCACAATCAAGTGTAGATACTGACCATACGGAAGACCCAAGCTCTTTCACAAAGGGAAAGAAATTTTCAATTATAATCTCGCTGGTAATTGCTACAGAGGATCCGCGTGCCGCTATGCTCATGTTGACATTAATACAAAATCGTCTACTCAAATCAAACCTTCGACAATTGTATCAAAAACTGCTAAACAAGCAAATATATGACTAGATAACGATAATGTGTATATGCATGCCACGACACCAATTAATGTAGATACATTAGCATGGGAGCTACAAAGACATCCAGATAGTTATTTCGTTAATTCATTAATTAACGGGTTACGTAAAGGATTTTTTACTGGCGTATCATCTTTGCCGGAAAAAGTTTTAGAATGTAAAAACCTGCTTTCTACTAGAAAATGTCCAGATGATGTTTCCGAATTAGTCAAATCAGAGTTAGACAATTTTGTTATAGGCCCATTTACGGAAGCACCTTATGATATATATAGGGTTAGTCCTGTCGGCATTGTTGAAGGTAAATTTTCTAAAAAGAAAAGACTTATACTTGATTTATCTGCACCTCACAATAATGATGAACATAGTAGTGTCAACGACCTCATCAACAAAGAGGAATTTTCGCTTTCGTATATTAAAATTGATGATGCCATTAAAATCATCAAATAATACGGTTTTGCCTCAAGGTGTTGTAAATTGGACGTATCAAATGCATTAAATTAATTCTTATTCATCCGAGTTAATGGCATTTATATGAATTTAAATGGAAAAATATGTATTACTTTTACACTAGATTAGCATTTGGATGTCGTTCAAGTCCTAAAATTTTTTGACATTTTATCTATCGCTATGTGTTGGATTTTACACAATAATTATGGAATTAATACAGTTCTGCATTTACTCGATGATTTTTTAACAATCGACAGACCTTGAGCAAACGCCGGCGCTACTATGAAAATCTTAGTTTCCGTGTTTGCTTCACTTGAAATTCCAATTGCAACACATAAAACTTTAGGACCAGTAACATGCATCGAATACTTAGGTATTATTTTGGACACCATTCGTATGGAAGCTAGATTACCTGCAGATAAATTATGTCGAATCAAGGAATATCTACTTCTTTTCATCAATCGCAAAACATGTACAAAATGTGAGATGCTAAGTTTGTTGGGTCATTTAAATTTTGCTTTGAGAGTCATTATTCCAGGGATATCTTTTATATCGTATCTACTTAACATCACTCACTATGTTAAAGAACTTCATCCCCATGTCACTTTGAATTCTGGTTGCAGAAATGATTTATCATTGTGGTATATGTTCTCAGATCAGTGGAATGGAATTTCGTTCTTTATCGATGATTAAATGCGTCTGATTATGATTTATATACTGATACTGCGTCAACCGTGGGATTTGGAGGTTATTTCAAAAATCGCTGGTTTCAAGCGTTATGGCCCGTAGAAATGAAATTAAGATACGGAATTATCATTGTCTATGGCTTACATGAGATTATATCCGATAATAATTGCTGCGATTATATGGGGTAATGAGTGTTCAGGGAAGCGTATCCTATTTCACTTTGATAATATGGCAGCCGCTACAGTCTTAAGATTGAAATAAACAATTAATTTCCCCATAGGCAACTATGATAGCCTTTTTCGAGATACAGACTGTAGAAAGTTGATTTTTTTAACGAAACCTTGCTAGAATTAAAGAAAAGTTATTAGGACAGTATTTTTTGGTCCAAAAAATATAGGTTCGCTTTGCTTTTCTTAGCGTAATTTGTACTTATCTCCCATGCCTATTAATTTTGCACTTGAAAATACGTGTCTCATCATAGCGTTGAAAAGACATCTCAGTTCCGTTAGGGCTAAGGAAAATAATTTATTTGGCCTTTGGTATAATGCAGAATGCACGCAGTCTCTAATAATTAAAAATAACGGGCGCACATATCAACCAATCAGGATTAGCTATACTCTTAATTCTGAATACCATGTTCATAAAATGGCTGCGCCCATAAAATCTAATGGTTTATTGTAACCTTAATAATAAAGGAAGGAAGATCAAAATCATTAGAAATTATGAGATTGATGAGACGTCTAACTCGATGTTCCGCAAAATATAATTTTATTATTCACGCCACTCATGTAGCTGGAAAATGTAATACTATAGCAGATGCTCTTTCTCGATTTCAGATGGACCGTTTTCGTCAACTGAGTCAGACAGCATCAGTGGAACCTTGTCACTGCCCGCCCCACTCAGAAATTCTCTGGAATTGAGTTGTGTAATTAATAATTTGTGGAGTAAAAGCATAAATAGTGCTACAAGAGATGTATACATAGATATAGGAAGATGTGGTGTGAGTGCCAATGAGACAACTCTCCATCCAAATAACAATTTATAAAAGTAAACCATTATAGGTCAATGTACGGCCTTCAACACGGAGCCTTGGCTCACACCGAACAACAAGCTATAAAGGGCCCCAAAATTACTAGTGTAAAACCATTCAAACGGGAAAACCAGCGGTCTAATCTATATAAAAACGAGAAACACGTATGAACTACATAAACAGACGACAACTACTGTACATCAGATTCCTGACTTAAGACAGGTGCAAACATTTGCAGCGGGATTAAACGTTTTAATGGTACCAAACCTTCTCCCTTTTTCCTGAAACAATAGTATAACATCACAACATGGAAAAACACACGATAAAATATCAATTGGAAGGCTTAACTCAATCAAAAAACGTAAATTAACACACTATGAACGAATAAATTTGATCTGTGATACCTGAATGTAAATACATAGTTAATAAAATATTAGGCACAAACATTCAAGGCCAAAAAGCAAACAAACAAGTCCAAACAAAGCCATGGCAAGACACCACCGCGAAATATTTAATCCTTAGAAAATAATCACTTTTGAAAAAAAAACGGTTTTCATATAATATACAGGTAAATGAAAAATAACTTTGTCGTTTTAGGTATACTACTTCTGGATATAAGTGTTTTCTTAAATTCCGTACCTCCAAATTCGAGGGGGAAGAAATCATTGGAAATGTAATGTCTAATATTTCTGAAGATATATTAATTTGTTTTGTATCATATTGCCAGTCAGTGTTAGAGTTGAAATATTCTACTATAAAGTTATATCTTGCTGGAATACGTCATTTTTCTATTGCAAGTTGTAGCGTCAATCCTTTAGTTGACAATGTAGGTAAGCCTTTGCTACGTTTACAAAATAATCTGAATGAAATAAAGAAAACCGAAAACAAAAGTGTTCGACAAAAACTACCGATTACTTATAATGTGCTTCATCAGATTTACCAATATTTACAGAAAGGTATTTTCGATCCGCATTTAGATTTTACTAATTCAACTGCAGCTGTTATAGGATTTTTCGGTTTCCTGCGTTGTTCTGAATTTACATGCAAACAGTCATTCGATTCAGCTTTAAACTTAACTAATCTATGGATGATGTAGTATTTGTATCTGATTGTCAAGTTAATTTACGTTTGAAGGCATCCAAAACCGACATTTTTCGTCATGGAGTAATCATTAAACTTTTTAAAACTAATTATAATATTTGTCCATATGTACAGTTGTCGAAATACGTAACATCCAGGAAACTGAACGGTGTAACAGATAATGATCAGCTATTGGTTGACAGTAGTAATTTAGCTTTCCGCAGATCATTATTTATAGACAAATTGAAAACAATTCTGGCGCACTTAGGTTTAAAAGCCGATAAATACAGTGGAGATTCTTTCAGAATAGGAGCAGCCACAACTTGTAGTTCTACACAGCCAAATTTTGCTCACGTGAATCTCATTTCACGTGAAATTCACGTTAAATTTTCAAGTTAATTTCACGTGAAGTGATTTCACGTGAGATTCACATTAAATTTTCACGTGAATATCACGTGAAATTATTTCACATGAATTTCACGTTATAAATTTCACGTGAAAAAATATAAATGATGTCTAAGTTATAAAAAATTAACTGAAAATCATAAATTTTGTCAACATCTCATACCTTGTATTATATGTATCATATATTCCCTGGGAATCTTAATTTAATTTAAAAAATTCTATTTTCACGTGAAATTCACGTGAATATTTCACGTTTAATTCACGTGAAAATATTCATGTTATATTCACGTGAAAAATTTCACGTTAAATTCACATGAACAATTTCACATGAAATTAACATGAATCAAAACTCCTGTGAAAGTTACAGGCCTCTACATTATCATTTTTTCTAACTTGTCCCTTCGGACAAGTTGCAAGAAAATCAACTTGTCCGAACTCTTAACTCACTTGTCTGAATTCATAATTGAAAATCTTACATATTGATGATATGGAATAATAACACTTGCGCTTTGATTGTACCTAATAAAGGGAGCATTTTGTTATGTTATATGGATACCACATCAAAATTCATTTTATTATTTCAGACTGAAAGACTATTTGCAAGACTGAGTTCTCTGACTCAATGTGTCGATCATTAAATCATCATCTCTTCCCAAACCACTAGGTTCTCCTATGGACCTATTCATTCTGTAGTAGTAGTATGGGTTAAACCAAGGATGTAAATACACCTGGCCACCTTGTATATAATTAAACCTTTTAATTTATTGATGGTGTCAAAACAAGCTTTTACAATTTATTTTCATTTTATATACATTTTTATATACATTGATTTATGATCATAAATTACATAAAACAGTTCACTAAAAATCTGCCTTTTAGATTTTATTTAATTTCTACATCTTAACTTATTATTTCAATATTTAGATCTTTTAAATAAAACCTCTTTTAATGTATTGTTATGCATAAAAGCAAAATCAAATGAAACAAACTTTAATTTAAAAATTTGAAAGTTAAGGTAAAACTCCATATGGAGGTGCTCCTAATTCAAGGAGGCTTATACTAAGACGAAGCATTAACATTGGTTTCTCCCCTTACTTATATTCCCTGGTCAATGGCTGCCAGCATGTTCAAATACGTTCAATCAGAGACATATAATACAAGTATTATACGTCTCTTGTTCGATCAATGAATATTTATTTCATTTAGTATGATCAATAAAGGAATCATTCATATTTTTTGGGAATGTATTGAGTTTGATCTATTTTACATCTGACCTCGACTTTTTACTTGTCCCATCGGACAAGTAGTATGGTGAATCTACTTGCCCGACGCCTATGTCCACTTATATCAGTAGTATTTAATAAAACAGGAAACTTGTATGAAAAAATATTTAATGTTAATAATGTACCTATTGAAAGGGCTAGAGGTTATAAATATTTAGGAATTTATGTAAGTGCAAGTGGAAGCTTTACAGAGGCTAAAGAAGATTTATATAAAAGGGGATTGAAAGCTTTATTTAAATATAAAAAAAGTTTTAACTTGTATAAACCTAAAATTAATACACTTTCACATATATATTTGATCATACTGTGAAACCTGTGTTGTTATATGGGAGTGAAATATGGGGAGCTTCTGTAATAAATAAACTAAATAAAAATGAACATAATCTATTTAAACTATGCAATGACATGAAACAAAAAGTATTCATGTCAAATTCTGTAAATTTTCAATGGGTTTAGGTAAAAATCTACAAATATAGCTGTATTGGGTGAAATGGGAAGATATCCCTTATTTCTTGAAGTAATTTTAAATATGCTTAGATATTATAAATATATATTAAAGTCTGATGATATCCTTCTCTCTGAAGCTCTGCATGTCTCTAAATCACTAAATAGTTTAAACAAAAATAGTTGGTATAGTTGTATTGTTATTCTTATGAAATATCTTGATATAGATCTTAAACTTGTTAAAATTCAAACATGGATTTAAAATCACTAATTTACCGGAAATTAAAACAGAAATATTCTTGTATTTGGAAATCTGAACTTTACAATGATAGACAAAATAAACAGTATGGAAATAAACTAAGAACTTACAGATTATTTAAAGAAAATATTTGTATGGAAAATACTTATTAATTTTAAATGAGGATGAAAGGCGACTGCTCACTAAGTTCAGAGTCAGTGCACATAAATTAGAAATTGAAAGAGGCAGATATGTGGGACTTCAGTGGAGGATAGAATATGTAAATTATGCAACACTGAAGTTGAGGATGAAAATCATTTTCTTCTTCAGCGTCCTGTTTTAGAAAATAAAGATCTGAATAAATAAATTACTTAAATAAGGTTAACAAAAACTTTAAAAGCCTCCCAAATAAATCACAATTAATATGGTTAATGTCATCTGAGGATAATGTTATAATTAGAAAAGTAAGTTTATTATTGTGTACTTTATTTAAAGAGAAATTTAATTTTAGATACAGTTTAGTCACCGGTAGTTTGTCCATCTATATTATATTGTAAAACTATATATATTATCCCTTTAGAAATTATTCTGCTGAAAAAGACTTTTGTTTAATCAATATGTAATCACTTGTATAAAATTGAACTTAATTGTACTGCTCAAATTATTGGGCGTCATAATTGACAATAAAAAAACTTTGTATTTGTATTGTATTGTATTGTCCCGGACAATCGGACAAACGGTAAGGTCGAGCCCTGCAGTTATGTTTCATTTTATCTGAATTAAACCATGAGTTAAATTCTTAAGAGAAATTCAAATTCATTGAGTTAATTTTTTGCAATATGAAAAAAAAAATTCACCTGAATTTTACACATACTATTATATTCATTCCAATTTTCTTTTTGCAAAATTTAATTATTTCAAAGCTGTTATTCTTTGTGTCTCAAGATTTACATAAAAGTGGGACAAACAATCAATGTAAAGATTAATATTTATCCTTTTTAAGCACAAATTATCTCCCTTGATAGTGGGTTAGATGCAACTACAAAACATGTTGGTTTTGAATTATATTTTCTATCAATGTTTATATTTATCTCTAGTAGAGTCATTAAATTGGAATTTTGTATATTTACATGTGTATCTCTTATTTGAATTTCAAATTCATAGATGCATATATTATATTG